>JAIOTZ010000955.1:0-41734 GCA_023374045.1 Limonium bicolor
AATTCAGAATAATGCTCTTAACTTAAGGTTTCTCATTCCAAATCCCTCCAATTTTTCAACTCCTCCAAATTGAATTGTCTCTCACTTTTAATTGATTTTTCATTTCAAAAAGAAATCTCAATTTATTTTGAACACATTTTTTTCTCACTTGTAAATAAAAGCACAAAATTGACCCACTTCTAAACTTGGCCCATTAGCCCACACTCGACCCATTAGCCCACACTTGACCCATTAGCCCACACTTGACCCATTAGCCCACAGTCGGCCCATCAGCCTACACTCGGCCCATCAGCCTACACTCGGCCCATCAGCCCACACTCGGCCCATCAGCCCCACTCGGCCCATCAGCCCACACTCGGCCCATCAGCCCACATTCGGCCCATCAGCCCACGCTCGGCCCATTAGCCCACACTCGGCCCACTAGCCCATGCTTGGCCCATCAGCCCAAATTTGGTTCAAGTCCATACAAGTCAAACCGAGTCCATACAAGTCAAATCAAGTTCACAAAAGTCAAACCTTGACCAAAAACGTTGACCTTGACCAAAACGTTGACCTTGACCAAAAATGTTGACCTTGACCAAAAACATTGACCTTGACCAAAAACGTTGACCGTGACCAAAAAACATTGACCTTGACTAAAAAACGTTGACCTTGACCAGAAAATCTTGACCTTGACCAGAAAACCAAATCAAGTAAAACACGAACGTTGACCTGGCTCATCTTCCAATACAAATCAAACCAAGTCAAATCAATTCCAACACCTTTTTCAAACCCGATTCCTTTCAATCCACTTTCACTTGTAAATTCTTTTCAAAATCTAAAAACCCAAAAAGAACTTTAAAACCATCATCTTATTCAAGTCTCATCAAGTTTTCAAAGAAACCATTTTGTGGAATTTAAAAAGGAAAAACTCTTCTCACATCACAGAAAACTCTTCTCTATTGCAGAAAGTTCTTCTCACATATACAAAAAGTTTTCTCCTAAAAACATTTCTCAAAATCAGTGTTTCTTTACCAAAGATTCCGAACAACTTCAAAAGTTTTCAAATTTAGTTTTCAAACTTAGTTTTCAACTTAAAAATAAACCTCTTTTGGGGAACAGGTAATGTCTAACACCTTCAAAGAACGTTTTCTTCCTAGTTAGACATTGCTTGCCTCTCTTCCAAAATAAAAATCCGAGGGGGGCACTGGGGTCGTAATCTCCTTGTCGCAGTCTGGATCTCTTTAGGCGGGGCATTAGGGTGACAAACCTCCCCTAATTGCAGCCTAGTTTTTTACAAGGCGGGGTGCTAGGGAAGTAATGACCTTCCTAGTCGCAGCCGGGATTTTAGAATCGTCTAACTCCCTTCCACTCGTTTTCAATGTTTTCGGTTTTTAACGTTTTAAAACCCGGGAGTTAGAGACGTTGTTAGGGTTTGACCGAGAACATCTTATTCATGGTGTTTCTCTCTAAATCCTATTTTTCGACATAAATTCATTGCCCCATCTTTCGAGCCTCGACACTTACATTAATTAAGTGTCGTGTTCGAGGGGGTACATAGGGTAATCCCTCAGGATTATCCGCCCTTCTACAACAAAAAAAATGCTTTTTTTCGGTTTTAAAAACTTTAGGAGAGACAATTCTAAATAAACCAACCCAACATTTCCATTAGAGCTCTAGGACCCATAAACACTCCTCAATCCTCCTCTGAACCAACTCTAAGTCACCTAGGACCTCCAATTCCTGAAGACTCCCAGAAACCTGAAACATCTTCAAAACCCGAACACCTATAAACCAAATATCCTCTTTCACACTCCACCAACACTTTTGACATCCTAAAACACCTCAAGATTTGACCGTCCTAAAATCCAAACTTTATAAACACAAAAAACTCCTCAATTCCACCAAAGAATCCGCACACCCCCAACTCTACAAAATGACCAAAATGCCCCTTTGCTCCTCAAAAACTTCTAGCACCCTCACTGGTGGAACGCGAGCTTTTAATTACGGTCCAAAACCGTGTTACATTACGGTTCTGGACCGTAATCTACGCGGGCGTCAATAAAGATGGCGACGTCTTTAATTACGGTTTTAAACCGTAATTAATGGCCCTTTTCCGGCCCGCGTGTCATTGACTTTACATTACGGTTATTTGTAAAACCGTGATCTAAAGTCCTTTGGCGCGCGCGAACCAAAGGACTTTAGATCACGGTTTTACAAATAACCGTAATGTAAAGTCGACACTTTAGATTACAGTTCTAACAATAACCGTAATCTAAAGTGTTTTGGCGCGCGCGCCCAAAGGACTTTAGATTACGGTTATTGTTAGAACCGTAATCTAAAGTGTAATTTTTTTTTATTATTTTATTTTTTTTACAAATCTACACAATTGCAACAGAGACAGAATTGTAACAGATAAGCAACAGAGGGCAGAAACTGCACAATTGAACCACCTGAATCAAATACCAACAACACAAATTCATTCTAATAAAGCACCAGATCGAAAATCTGTAACATATTCAATCTGTTACACAATTGCAACAGAGATAACATCTAATAAAGCACCAGATCGAAAATCTGTAACATATTCAATCTGTTACACAATTGCAACAGAGATAACAATTGCAAATTCATTTCTGCGCACAATTGCAACAGAAATATTCAATACAACAGCTAGAATCTGTTACAGCAGCAGCTAGCATAATTCATTACAAACAGAATCAGAGCAACTAACAAAAAATATAATCTGTTACACAATATAATCTGTTGCAGCAGCAACTAACAGAATCAGAGCAGCAACTAAAAAAAATATATGTTACAGCAGCAGCTAGCTAGTCTACCACTCCATTCTCATAAACATGGCTGCCATGCTCTCTCTGACATGCAACAAGTCGGCAGGAGCATAAGTCTTGAATCTGGCATAATGCTCTTTAATCTGCAACAAGAAAAGGAATGGAACACATAATGAGATTAAGATAAAGACACAAAAAATCTGCCGAAAGAATTAAATACAAGACAGCGTTCGTATTACCTTGTCAATATCATTCTTAAAACTTGGGAAGTACCCGCAGAACTCGTACATATACCGCATCACGTAGTACCCGCAACTCTTAGAATCCTTTTGGGTAGGGCACTAAATCACCAAAATTCACAAATGTAAAACAATTGTACAAAGATAATAGCAGCACGAATGAAATACATGAATTACCAAACCTTGATGTAATCGACGGTCAAATCACCAAACTCTCCCTGAGGGGTTTTTTTGTAACAACTGTTACATATATTAACAAAAGCGTTTAGCAAAATGAACAAGTACATTAATTTTGGTTCAAAAAACTTACAAACAATTAAATAGTAATAAAAACTTACTCTTTGATTAAGTCTTCAGTGTTGAATTCTTTCCACTGCCCTAGTGGATCTAGAACGAGCAGAGTAGCGGTGGCAGCGCAGAATATAAACAAAGCCCAGTGGTGGCTACAATGTCAAATACAAAATGAAATGAGAAATGAAGGTAACAAAGTTAGCTAATTAGTATGTAATTTTATATTAGAACTCACGTTTGGTGATACGGCATTAGAATGAATAATTTATTCTGTTGATCAACAACATTGAAGACATGAATCATGTAGTTACAAAACCTCCCAGGGTCCCTAGTGACATTGTCGTACGATAAACGCTCCGGGCACACCGCAGTAACGCATGTCATGTCCTTCTCAACACATCTCTCAAGCAGACATCTATTATATCACATGTACTATAAAAAGTTAGCCAATGCAACTTCATAGATACTTATTCTATATGTTTTTACAGTATGAGGAAAGAACACTTACTTTAGATAAGCTTGAATAATGTTAATGTTCAGATAATCTCCACACATCATCTCTCTGATGTCCTCAAAGTTGATTGCCGTCATCATATCTTCTTCGTAGTGAAACATCGACTTTGGAAGCGTCATCATGAAGTTGTTAGTTTGAGATGACTTCACCATGATCTTGTCGTAGAGATTCATCTGCTTGGCCCCCAAAACATTAACAAGTTTTTGTGGCAGTGCGAGCTTATTTTTAGGCGCCTCAGAAGTCCTGGTGCGACCCCGGACGGGCGCTGGATTCTTACCTTTCGCACCCCGACTCACTGGATTCTTACCCTTCACACACAAACATAAAGCATAAATGTAAAGATAATTACTAATTGATTATTATAGTAACATTAAACATTTATCTAGAACATACCCTTCTGGCAGGATTCGTCGGCGCGCTGATCTCTTCTTCTCTGGGCCGGGATACGCGGCGAGGAACCTCAGGGATCTCAGGATTCGCCGGCGCGCTGGTCTCTTCTAGTCTGGGCCGGGTTACGCGGCGAGGAAGCTCAGGGATCTATAATAGATTAGATTAGACACTTAATGCTAAATAATGCATTTTATTAGATACTAAATGGTTGTCAAACAGTCTTACCTCATCGGTGACAACAATATAACATGCTGGCCAGGGCAATATGTCTCCCTTCGCTTCGATCAGCGTGCATTTGTTGTCAATCGCCATCGGAAGGTATGCATGCTCAAATCCATCAACTATCAGGTCCAAGGTCACACGCGCGTAGAATGGGGGTAGACGTACGAAACTGATGAGCGTGAGTGGACCTGATGGCAACACCGTCCCGTAGGCCGCATCTACAGGGTGCCCGTCTAATGGTATTTGGAGACGACATTTTTTTTGCTCCTTTAATAAACAGAGATAATACGTGAAATAAATAAGTGAGTCCAATCTAATACTATTTAAATAACTTTATTTTAGAAGAAAAATAGTTAAACAAAGTTAACCTGGATGTTGGCAAACGGGTACGGGTCAGCGGCCGGAGCACAACTAGACGAGGAAGACATTCGAGGAGGATCTAGCTGCTGCTGCTGAGTAGTCGCATGTGCAATCGCATTCAACGCTTCCTGCAGCCTCTCCTCGATAGCCCGGCGCTCAGCAGCATGTTTCTCGTCATTAGCTTGGCGCTCAGCAGCGAACTTACGCTCTACCATCGCCTCGACTTCAGCAGCACTCATCTGACCCTTCCTAGCAGATGGCGGGAATACGTTCTTCTGACGTACTTCTCCCCCAAATCCTCTAACACGCCCCGGGTGATCCTTCTTCCCAAGCATTTGATTCAGCGCGTCGTCTTGAGAAGGAGGAGCGTGTAAGTCCACTTCTCCTCTCTGTGCCGCATCGTACTGTCCAATTTTCAAAGAAGTTAATGACGAGATTTAAGATCAACAAACACTTGAGTATATAAGTAAATTATTCAACAGCTACTTTCAAATACTTACAATTTGGTTTGCCAGTTGTTCCATCGCAGCATTAGGAAATATCCTCTGACCTTCGCTGGTCGTTTTCTGGCGCCGGTCCCAGTATGTACATCTGCACCCTCCTCGCCTCAGAGACATCCTCGATCGGGCATTCACTTCCATCCTCGTTCCTCCGTGTCAGCAAACCAGCTTCTTTCCATCCCTCGAGGCTGCCCACATATCCCCTTCGTCCCATGGTGTGGGGGTAGAGATTAGCTTCACGGTTTTGTCGTGCTTGTTCTTGTACTTGCTGTTAAGAAAGTACAACAGGAAATTAATTAGAAAATCAGGGATAAAGCATTATGAGCATTAATTAAGAAAAGAGTACACACAAACATACCCTGAACTCGGGGGTGGCGTGCCGCTCAACGAACTCCTTCCACTCCTCTTCAGTTATCATGCCATTGTATACAACATACGGCGGAGGCTCACGTGGGGGCACCCTGTTGATCCAATGCTCAACCAAGTAGTGGCGGAATGATTTAGCTTTGCCGGCCACCAAAGAAAGAACGGTCTTCTTCACTTCTTCTGGGATCTTGTACCGTTCTTGCACCTTCTTCCAGATGGTCTCCTTTACTTTTTCCGGGACTTGTTTCCATGTGTGGTTGATGCAGCAATGTGATCTGGCCAGAGTCCCTAGCATACTAGCGAACTCTGACCTGCTGCCCCCACCATACCTCCCATACTGGTCCCACAGAAGACTAATCTGATCCGGTTTCTGCAGTTTCAACCCACGGGTCGGACCTCTACCTCTGGGTCTCTGAGTAGCACTCGTAGAAGGTGCACTCATGGAAGGGCCAACAGCAGCAGCGGCAGATGTGGATGGGGCAACAGCAGCAGCGGCAGATGTAGATGGGACCGGTACCATTTGCTGCTCATTTTCCTCCTCACGACAAAATAAATCGAACTCTTCATCAGCCATGTCCTGATCAGCCATGCCTGCAAGGATTGAAATACAATTTGAATTAAATTAAGCATTTCATAATGGTCATAAACAAGCAATAAATAAAAGAGTGTTAATTTCATATAAATTTTTATAGTAATAACTTACATACACCATTATCTCTCAACCCACATTCCCTCGTTATGGTCTGATCGTATATACTCACGATGACCTGTGACCTCAGCCTCTTCCAATGAAATAGGAACAGTTGGAGGTTCATCTTCTGCATCATACTCATCCTCATCAACCACACCATCCACACCAACTATTCCTCTTCTCCCTTTAAGCACAACAGACCATCTAGGATTACAGGGATCAGTTACATAAAATATCTGCTTAACCTTCGTCCCAACAACGAATGGCTCAACCGTGGGAGTAGCTCTAGACAGATCAACCAGTTTCATACCATGCTCCTCCTCACGGTAGCCATGATTGTTGTTAACCCAGTTACAGCGGAAAACACACATTTCGTAGCTGTTGTAGTCCAATACCCAGATGTCTTGTATAACACCGAAATATGATTGTTGTACCGAGACAGGACTATGACCCACGACACCGATGTCATATAAGTTTTGATAAGCTTCAAGCTCTACACCACTGTTTTGATTCGTTGACTTCTGATCCTGACGTTCTGTGAAAAAGGTGAATCCGTTGACATCGTACCCCTCATAAGAAATTACATCCAGATTTGGTCCAAATGCAACTACTTTAATCAGTTCAGGCACATTCGTGGACTGATCGGACAACACTCTCTCTTTGAACCATCGGACAAATGTCCTATTCTGCTCATTTTGTAGTCTAACGTCACTCATGTTTGGATATTGTGCTCTTAAAACACACAAGTGTTCATCAAAGTATGGTTCAACATCTTCAAGATGACTTAGCACAACTAAATGAGCTTTGTTAAGAGTGTCTATGTCAATTCTTTTCAGTTTCCTTCCAACCGTGCCAACACCCTTCAATCTGCCCTCGTGTCTAGAACGTGGAAGTCCAATGGTATCGACACCTTCTAGGTAATTGGTGCAGAAGTCTACAACTTCCTCTGTGATAGTGCCCTCTATAATACTACCCTCTGGGTGACGACGGTTCTTCATTTTCTTCTTCAGGACACCCATGTACCTTTCGAACGGATACATGTAGCGAAGGTACAAAGGACCACACATCAGAATCTCTCTTACAAGATGCACGAGGAGATGTATCATTATGTCGAAGAACGATGGAGGAAAATACATCTCCAGCTGGCACATTGTCACAATAAGATCCTTTTGTAATTTAGACAGAGTGTCCACATCAAGAACCTTAGACGAAATGGATTTGAGGAAGACACTGACGTTTGTGATTGTGTGTCTGACAGCATCCGGCAAGATCCCACGTAGTGCAATTGGCAAAAATTCTTGAAGTAGGACATGATAATCGTGAGATTTCATTCCTACTAATTTGAAATCTGTCATGGACACTAGGTTTCTTATGTTTGAGGAGTAACCTGATGGTACCTTGATGTTGTAAAGGGTACTGCATAGACTATGTTTCTCTTCTTTAGACAGAGTGTGACAGGCAGGAGGCAAGAATGTGCGTTTTCCACGTTCTTGCGGGCCAAGCTCTGTGCGTATGCCCAACTCAATTAAATCTTTTCTTCCTTTCAAATGATCCTTTGTCTTTCCTTTTATGTTCAAAAGAGTGCTAGTGACACTTTCACCCACGTTCTTCTCGACATGCATCCCATCGATACAATGTCTAACCTCCAGATGCTGCCAGTACTCTAGTTCCCAAAATATTGATTTCTTTTTCCAGACACTTTTTTCACCACTTTTGGTTGGCGGCCCGAAGTTGTTCACAATATTATCCAACTTTTTGTAAATCTCTGTACCTGTCAAAGGCTGGCGCGCCATGCTGTGATCAGTTTTCCCATCGAACTCTTTCGCCATCTTTCGATACTTATGTCCTTTTGGAAGCATTTTTCGGTGGCCCATATACACGGTTTTCCCACTATGTTTCAAGCGAATGCTACAAGTGTTTTCACCACAAATCGGACACGCCAACGCCCCCTTGATTGAATAGCCTGAAAGATTACCATAGGCGGGGAAATCATTGATTGTGCAGTACAACATGGCACGCAAATTGAAGTCCTCTTTACTGAATGAGTCGTAAACCGTAGCCCCTTCATTCCACAAGAGTTGTAGATCCTCTATCAAAGGTTGTAGGAATACGTCAATTTTGTTGCCCGGTTGCTTTGGACCAGATATTAACAAAGACAACAAGATGTGTCTTGGTTTCATGCATAACCGGCGGTAGATTGTAAATAACAAAAGCACAGGCCAGGTACTGTGTATGCTACTCAAAGTACCGTAAGGGTTCATCCCATCCGTGCACAAGCCTAGCCTTAGGTTTCTCGGTTCGTTACCAAACTCAGGAAATTTTACGTCTATGTTTCTCCACTGTGGTGCATCAGCGGGATGTCTTAATCTGCCATCCTTTTTCCTGTGAACTGAATGCCACCGAAGATTCTCTGCGTCTTTCTCAATGGAGAACAAACGTCTGAACCTTGGAATGATGGGCAGGTACCACAGTACCTTAGCTGGTGAACCTTTCTTACTACCGCTGATGTGAGTTTGTTGTTTCTTATACCGTGACGCTCCACATGCTGAACAGCTTTCAGCAAATTCATCCGATTTCCAAAACAGCATGCAACCATTTGGACAAGCATGAATTTTCTGGTACCCCATACCCATTGGGCACATCATTTTTTTGGCTGAGTACGTAGTCGTTGGTAAAACGTTGTCCACCGGAAGAACGTATTTCAATAGTTCCAGGAGGTCAGTGAAACTTACGTCGCTCCAGCCATGTTTCGCTTTCAAGTTGAATAGCTTGAGGACGACACTCAACTTGCTTAACTTTGTAGGGTCACACCCGGGGTACAACGGTGTTTTGGATGAATCCAACAAATTTTCATGCTTGTCTGGCGTGTTAGAGTAATGTCGTTCCACATCTTCGAGCATAGTCTCAATGTCATCATCCCAGAAATCTGGCTCAACGTTCCCTGTAACGTCTTCTGGGTCACCAGCAACTGTATCATCTCCAAGTTCTGTTTCTGTGTTTGCCTGACCATTATCCCCTTCGTCAGGCTTAATAACATCGAACGCACTCTGACCATGCCATCGGATTATGTCTTGGAAATCTTTTGTAAAACCGCGGCGGATCAGATGTTCCTTAATTGTTTCAACGCCGCGATATCTCAGATTGTTTTGGCAGTCGATACACGGACAAAATATGTATCCCTTGTCTGTAGGTTTCAGATTGTTCGCCAACACCGTGCATAACTTATCAACTCCTTCTAAAAACTTGTCGTCCAAATTTCCGCTGTAAATCCACGAACGTTCCATCTCCTTCTAGCTATTTATATGAAGGCAGCCATTTCATACCGTCACCCGTGGCAGAGTCTTTACACTTTTGTATCTTATCAACCTAAATCCATCCATGAGTATTAAATCCCACCGGTGAACGTGTTTTTAATATGTAATTTATTGAAAATTTCGGCAGCATCTCCCTACAGTTCTTCAAATGCACGATATTATGATATTAATCAATAATATATGCATTCGAAGAACAATAAAGAGATACTGCTGAAATAATCAATAAAGTACAATTAAAAACACATTCACACCCTAGGTGTGAGATTTAACAATCATGGACAGTCCCGACAGGGACTGCCGAAGATATACCTCTATTAGGTATATCTTGGGCGGATAACTATGTTTGGTAGTTTGTCAAATATTATATGTATATATGTAAATCTTACCTCTGGTAGACGATTAGCCGATGCTAAGACGGTTGAGGTCGGAAGCCAAAATAAAGTCGTAGTCCTGATGCATAAATGAAAAACGACAACATTAGAATTCATCAAAAAATCAAGGTTAAATGCTAGCTAAACCGCGGAAAAAAATCGACAGCATCTCCCCTATATTTCTAACGTCTCCAAATCAGTTTTATCAAAGTCAAATTTGCACGCACCATCTAGAACTAGTAACATACATAAACTTATCTTCTTCTACTATAAATGAAGTTTATTTATGACCTTCTCTGCAGTACTTCAGATTGAAGGACTGAAACTAGTCATTCTAGAACCATTAAAATACCGAAACTCATCTTATTCTTTCTGGTGGTTATAACAATAGCATTGTTGATTCCTGTCACAGATTGTGAATCAAACAGAGAGCATCTGGCATAGCAGATTGAGCAGTTGAAAATGAGCTATTTTCAGGAATCGGTAATATACTTGAACTTACTTTCTTTCCTGTGGCAGTTTTAAGTAGTAGCATTTTTAAAACTACACTATTATTTATTAATTGTAATACTAAATGCTAAGAATAAATAAATACAGCAGTTTACAGTTTGCTTTGCAAAATTACCGTTACTAAGCACCGAAGTGGGCAAGTAGTGTAGAAATCAGCCCACGAACTAGGTTGCAATTAACTGTGAATCTGGGCACAAATATATGAACAAAGTTAGAACTTGCAATCGAAATGCATGTATATGAACAAAGTTAGAAAAAAACGACAATCAATCGATCGCATACCCAATACGCGATAGAGAGGTCGACGGTGAGACCAGTGGTAGATGGGTGGTGACCGGCGGCGATGGGAGTGACAAAGGTGGTGGGAGCGATGGTGGCGATGGCCGTTAGCAAGGTGACGGGAGAGAGGAGGCGATTTCAGTGAGGAAGATAGCGCGAAAGAGAAGAAGAGTTACTGTAAGTACAGTGTGCAGAGTAAACGGGCAAATGTTGTAGTTAAAAGGACTTTAGATTACGGTTTACATGAAAACCGTAATGTAAAGTCACACTTTACATGACGGTTCCTAAAGAACCGTAATCTAAAGTGTAACGAAATTAATAAAATAGCGCGAAAATTATTTGGCCTATGCTGGGTTTCGAACTCAAGATCGATGGTGTTGACTCATGTACCCACGGCCATTGAGCCATGAGTCTTATTCGATCAAACAAATGTAACACATTAATATAAAGTTATTTTTAATCTAAAATAAGCTGGTAAGACGACGTCGTTCACTGTAATTTAGATTACGCGCGGCGTCGAAAAAATCAAATAATGCGGGAAATATTTGGCGTCAGGTCAAGACGACGTCGTTGACCATCAGTGGGCGGGGACTTTAGATGACGGTTATTAGTAAAACCGTAATCTAAAGTCCGTTGACCGTAAAGCGCGCGTCAACACGGGACTTTAGATTACGGTTTCACAAATAACCGTCATCTAAAGTCCGTCCTAAAAAAGGCGCGCCTACCTCCGATCGATTATTGCTTACGGTTAATTTAATACTCCCTCGTCCATGAATGACCGTCCTATTTACTATTTGGACATGTCATTTGCTTCAATTTTACAATAAGATAAATTAATTTTGAAAATTTAAGTTTTCATATGATTCCTTACATGATAAACTAATGTTACAAAATTAGTTTTATAAAATTATTTTATTTATATGCTTATATTGAAGTGGAAAAACGCTGCCATAAAGCAACAGGACGTCAATTCAGGACGGAGGGGAGTAACGTCATTAATACTCCGGCCTTCATATTATTACGGTTTCTGTTAAAGCCTGATTAAACCACCGTCATTAAGGCTTCCGTTCCACCAGTGCCTTTTTTAAACTCGGTGAAGTAAAAACAACCTCAAACCTCTCCACATTCCACCAATTTCAACCGGCCAATATTTCAAGGACCAGCCTATTTCTCCAAACTCTTGGAAATCAATGTTCTTCGTCCACACCCAATCCATCCTTTGGCTTTAATTGAATCTCTCTAATAAGGTTTTGAAAGAAGGCAATCCCGACATTGGAGACCGAGGTTTCCTCGGGCACCAATCTGAGGTCGTGGTCGTTGCCACTTCCAAGGGTGTAACCCGTGCGAACCCACACAGAATCTCTGACATGAACCAGATAAGTCCTATCCATAGGTAATAATCTTAGAGTCAATTAACGGTCTAGAACCCTTCTCCTCCCTTCCTAGTTCCTTAGGTCAAACTAGGTGGCGACTCTATCATTTCCGCCCTAGGCATAAGTCCGCGTGGGGCCCATTAGAGCGGGTGTAGTGCAACACTTGGCAACTCCCCTTTATGCTTTCTGGGAAAGATGGACGATTTAGTAGGTATTTGAGGGCTGCCAGAATAACCGGTTTTCTCACCCTCCACAGAATGCATTTTTCTAGGATCCGACCTTCTCAGTCAGACCATATTTAGATAGACCCCCCCTCGTACCGAAAAAACACCCTCCACAGATATAGAAATTTGATATAAGAAGACATAGAATTGATAGAAATTTGAGTAAAGTAAAACAGAGATTATTTTTGTATTTTTAGATGTTGTTGTGTTGTTGTTTATGACGGACTCCTCTATTATTAACCCAAAAGGCAGAAAAAAACCCACAACCTTTACGTATGCCCACTTGATAAAAAAAAACTCCTACTTTATAAATAAAATTCTAATATGAAGACTCTACATATACTAGGTAATAAATTGATGAACTACGGAGAATAAACGAAACTTAAGAAACCAACAAAACTATTGAAACTTAAGAAACTGAATGAACTAACAAAACTGATGAGACTAATAGACTAAATAAACTAACAAGACTGGCGAAAATAAATAACACACATTATTCTAGTACCCCCCCCCCCCACGCAAGCCGCTAGCGAGCTGAATTGCTAAGGCTTGGACTATATGCACTTCCCATGCCCATGCTGGCGAGATGCTCACGGTATCGAGTACTAGGAAGGACTTTTGTCATCATATCAGCAAGTTGAGAAGTAGAGGGAATATAAGAAACATCAACAAGCCACTACTGGATCTTATCACGAACAAAATGACAATCAAGCTCAATATGTTTTGTACGCTAATGAAAAACTAGATTACGAGCAATATGAACAGCCGACTAATTATCACATTTCACTGGTATGGGTGTAATGTTGGTGACACCAAGCTCGTGGACAAGCCGGCTGAGCCAGGTAAGCTCGGCGATGATGCGACGAAGAGAACGATATTCTGCTTCTATGCTAGAAAGCGACATAGTCCCCTGTTTCTTAGTTTTCCAAGAGATTGAACTATTTCTCAAGAAGATATAGTATCTAGATATAGATCTCGTGTCTATGCAAGCCGTCCAATCAGAATCACAATAGGCAACTAAATTCAATGGAGCAAGAGAGCCCTGACGAAGAGTAATCCCATAAGACAATGTACCCTTTACATAGCGTAAAGTATGCAAAGCAGCTTGCATATGAACATCAGTAGGCTGCTGCATAAATTGACTAAGTACCTAAACGACAATACGAAGATCTGACCGAGTGTTAGACAAATAGTTCAATTTCCTGACTAATCGCCGATAAACAAATGGGTCATCTAATGGTGTGCCATTAGTACGACGTAGAGAGAGTCCAAGTTGCATAGGACCAACTACAGTTCTGCTATCCTCACAACCATTTTCCTTGAGAAGATCCTGATAGAATTTGCGCTGCATAAGAACAACTCCTTGGGGCATATACAGAAATTCGATGCCCAAGAAATACTGTAAAGTCCCAAGATCCTTAATCTTAAAATTATCATCCAAAGCATGCTGAGCTGATTAATGTTGTCTTGATGTGTCCCAACCAATAACATATCATCGGCATAAACTGCAACATAGAGCATGTGAGCACCACTGGTTATGTAAAATAGAGAATAATCATTCTTGGATTGACAAACCCAAGTGTTTAGAGAAAGAAGGCCAGCTTAGAAAACCATTGACGTGAAGCCTGTTTAAGCCATAGAGAATGCTTTAACAAACATGCTTTATTACGTCCAGGAACATCAAGACTTGGAGGTATCTTCATATATACTTCTTCATCAAGATCCCCATGTAAGAAAGCATTATTAACATCTAATGATTCATAATCCACCCGTTGTGAAGATCCACGGTAAGAAGAGCACGAATTGTGGTCATCTTAACTACTGGTGAGAACGTCTCATGATAGTCTAGCCCATGGGGTTGAGTGAAGCCTTTCTCCACCAAACATGCTTTATAACGTTCAAGATGCCATCGGATTTGAGTTTTATCTTGTAAACCCATTTATAACCGATAGTTTTCTTACCTTTGGGCAAATCAATAACCTCCCAAGTCTTGGTGGCCTCCAGGGCCTTTAGTTCACTCTGCGTAGCCTCTCGCCAATGTGCAGAAACAACCGCTTCTTTATATGATTGTGGCTTCTCCTCTTTCATAGTGCGATCAAATGGAGCATGTGAAGCGGTCACAGTGAATGCACAAGAAACCTCAAGCTTAGTATCTGTCAGACTTTGACAATCCTCCAACAAATTCTCATGTTTTCCTCTATGATAAACATGTGCATCCAATATATCCTGGAAATGAGAAGAACAAACATAATCATCAAGATACCTAGGCCAATGGCTCTCATGGCTAGAGCGTCTAAGACCACCTTTTGATTCGCCCACATGATCTGGCTCGACCACCACAGATGGCATAACATCTTCACTAAGAGGATGAACAGTGACATTATCATCAAAGGAAGAACGCACAAGGGGGCTGGGATTATCGACTTCCCAATCCCTAGGAAACTGTTCAGAAGCATCAATAGCATGCCCTGAAGAATTAGAAAACATAACCTGGTCTTTTGCAGAAGGGAAAATAGTGGGATGACACTTCACATCCCTGTAAACTACGACTTGTCGGGTATCCAAACTGTATAACTTATGCCATTTCTTCCTTGGTTCTTCACCTAAATAAACACAAGCCTTAGCCCACGGACTAAATTTGCCACCCTTGTCACCAACAAGAGTTCTATAACACAAGCAACCAAAAGGTTGTATATCATTATAACAAGGCTTTGTGCTGTAAAAAGCTTCAAAGGGAGTCTTCCCTTTCAAAGCCTTGGTAGGCAGCCTATTAATCAAATAGGCAGCATGCAAGATACATTCACTCTAGTAAGTAAGCGGAACCTGAGATTGAAAGGCGGTCTTACGAAGGTACTTATGCTTCCTTTTGACCACGACATTTTGCTGAGGAGTATAAGCACCAGTAGTTTGATGAACTATTCCTTCTCGAGTGAAATAAGTTCTCCCTTCATTTGAACTACCCAATTCTTTTGCATTATCACTACGAACCACTTTTACCTTGCCATCGAATTGACGTTCTACCAACTTAAAGAAGCTTACAAGAGCTTCCCATTGAAACTTTGCAAGCGCTCCTGATGCGTCCCCGACGTGTCGTGCACGTATCGTGGACTCTAATAAAACTTTGATAGATGAGAGGCAACAGTTAAACTGGAAAACACATTTCGATTGAGAATTTACACACACGAAATTCACTCAATATCCCTTGCCCCACACACGGACTCCGGGACAGTTTCGACTTTACCCCTAAAGTCGTCAACCCTCTCCTGACTATCGGCCTACGGTTCCCCAACCGTTCCCGACCTGTCGTCCTATCAAATACCCAATGTATTGATACTCAACCCAGTCCGCACTAGCTCACCAACTCTCTAGCACTTACACACACACCTAAGTCTGATCCACACTTGCCCAGATTATCTCTATATTTGTTTCTCGTACAGGGCCTGTGTTACAAGGAACATTAATGCACCTATGTATACAAGTTAGCTGAGATGCCAACTAACAACCTAGGAGTTGTAGACTCTAAGAGTAGAATACTCATTCTTCTACCAATATAATATCCGCACCATACTGCAGACTTTCGTCCAACTTGATCTTGAGCCACCAGCACACGCATTGCCTTGTGAATGGGCAAGTTTGCGGCGTGTCTCCAAAGTTGGTCGGTCACCACTTGCACACTTCAACTTGACTGAACTTGTCTGCTCATAAATGCTCTCTTCTGAAGTATTACAGCTATGTAATGATGTTCATCAATAGCCTTTGTTTATATTGTTATCTTGCACATTAATGAGATACACCTTTTGTCGTGAGCTTGTCATGAGCAAGTTGCTTGTGTGGATGTGAATAATCTGAGTGAGTTTGTTGATGTTGCGAACTCCGTTTGGTCCTTGTTTAATGTCTGATATAAGAGATATGTGATGGTGTGGTTCTTGACTACCTGTGTCTTGTTAGAAGTTCCCCGGAGCTCTCGCTGACAGGTGCCCAACTGGTAGAGCACATGTCGTGGATTGAGCGTGCTTGCAACCTTTCGTGCTAAGCCACTCATGACTTAAGTGCGCTTGCAACCTTGCGTGCTAAGCCACTTATTCACCTGTCTATCTGAAATCATGAATCTTGATAAGCGCATTAGATAGACAACACACAGTTTGCTATCATCAAAACTAAAGGATCTTGTCTTAACAATTTCCCCCTTTTTGATGATGGCAACCTATATACTCATATGTTGGCAATCAAAATTGAGAGATTCCCCTAAGAAGGATTCCCCCTGAGTTACTCAGGGTTTTTAAGAATGAAAGAATGTGAACGAATGATAGCATAAGAGACAGCTTTTATGTTATGCATAGGTGACAGCTTTTATGTTATAACACAGATAAGGTGTCATTCAGATGATACATAATACAAGGACGATAGACATAGTATCACAGGTACTCTCCCAAGTACATATACTTTTCTTCCCCCTTGCCATACAACAAAATAGGGAGCAACTACACGACGTAAGATGTGTAAAGGCCATGACATTCCATAGATTAAACTACAAAATATGATCAAGATAATCTAGATGGAGTGACGTAGTGGGTATCCCATTCATAATCCTTAAGCAAGTAGGCTCTTCCTCCGCAAATCCGGCTTTGATCCAAGAAGGTTGGCTTTGGGTGCGGTGATCAAAGGTGATTCAGCTGTGGTAGAAAGGTCAGACTCATCAGAATCTATGGAGAACTCCATGCAGTGTGGAGAATGTGATTGTGATAGAGTGATACTTGAGGTGATAGACCAAGCTGTAAGGGAGTCGAAGTTTGGTTGAACATAGCTTTGGGCAACGTATTTCTTTAGGTGTTTTGTGGTCATAAACTTACGAATGGTGGAGTGAATGGTTTGCTCATTCGAGCTGGATGAGCTTGTGGTATCGAGCCATTGCGTGAGATGATTGTGAGTGGTAAAAAGAGTGAGCAAGTTTTATAGACACTTTGGATATGCTCAACGACTGATCGATGAGTGGCATTTAATGAGGTGCTACTTCTTATGGGCTATGTTTGTAGGCATTTTAGGTGTCAAGGTCAGAGTTTAGATTAGTGGAATGGATATGACTAATATCTCAGATCATTTGTAATTTTTAATCAAGGAAGAAGCAGCCAAGACAATAATTATTTCGTACCCATCATAAGCATTCAAGTAACAAAAATCAGTTGCATTTTCATTTATATCCAAAAGGTACTGTGAAACAGATAGTCAAAGGCAAGTAAAAACAGTAATGGAGAAGAATAAAATCTAGTCCTAACTCTAACTCTCACGGTCTCACTCGAGTCTCTAGGAGACAAGGAACGCTCAGGCTATGTGGAATCTATAAAATCTATCGCTCCTTGAACCATGTGATGGACACTAGGTTCGGTGGACACCTGCACAGCGGTAAGAGTGACTCTTACACGCTGAAGAACGTCCCAAGTTGAAGTATCCAGACTGGTCCCACCTGTGTGGACCGGGTGAGAGATCTCTCCTTTGATTCTGAAGCTCTTGCCGTCGGTCTAGGTTCTGATTGCATATTCACTCTTCGTGGGCTTCTGGATAGCCACAAGCTATCTCCATTAATCTTATCCCCATCTTGGATAGCATCTCGCAGCATTGCAGTCTTGGCTGTGCGCGCGCACTCGTGGAACCTGTCAGTGTCCACTCCACTTTCTATAAGTGCCGCGGTGACCACTCCCCGTGCACTAGACCTTGGTTTACTTGACGACTCTCATCTAGAGTGAGGAGAATCATGGCAGGTAGATCAATTTTCTCTGGTCTTGAGTGCGAACAACAGCCTTACATCCCGTGTGCTGACATGTGAGTGCGCTGGTTCCTTGGGGTGATGTTGTGGGTGACCAAGTTGAAGAGGACTTTTTCGGAGATGGACATGTCCACGGCATGAAGTGTTTCATTGTACTCCTTTGTTGAGCAGGTTGACCATCTTTCCTCCTTGGTGTCCTAAGTCATGCCAGGTTGTATCCTTTGGGATGATCAGACCTTCTGGCTTGAGGTTGAAGGTCTTGTAAATCCAAGACTTGAAGATAGTGACTTGAGAAGTTTGGATGGTTGAGTTGAGGTAGTCGTCATCTTCATTGCTTTGAAGTGGTCTAAGATATCGTATATGCTCCTTGAGCAACTCGGTGTAGACAGGAATATGCTCTTGGAAGAATTATAGCCATCCTTGGAACTCCAATAGCTCAATGATCTCTTCTAGACCCATCTTCTTCATCCACTCTATGTCCAACGTCTTTGGTAAGACGGGACAGGAGCGGTCGTTGATGTTCTCGGCCTTGATCAATGGAGGCTCTAGTTCTTCGAGCCTTTTTAGTCGCTTCTGGGACGGTGGAGGTTGGGACTTGGCAGCTGATTTTTCGGCATGAGCAAGCTCCTCGACCTCCTTGATGTTAGAGGAGCACCCATCTTCCTTTTCCTTTTGCTTTTTCCAATTGAGCACGCTCCTCGAGCATGTAAATAATGGGTGATGATGATTCTGTGTTGCTATCACCATTTGTATGTTGTCGCTAAGGTGTTGAAGACCTATCGTTGACTGGTTCTCCGAAAGCGGCTATAAGATTTCCTCGTCTCGGAGTCAGGTGCATTTACACCTTCTTCTTGGCCTTCTCTTCTACCAGGCTTCCTTTTGAGATGGTTCATCACTTTGAACCTCCTCTTCCTCCAATGTTTGAACTACCTCTTTGATGATAGCTGAAGGAGAGGCTTCTTCTCCTCGGTGAAGTGTAACCACTTGTGTTTTCTCTGGTGTTGAGCGGGATTTTTGTGGAGCTGTTTGTTCTTTGGCGCGCCTAGATGAGCGAGTTACACGACTAGTGGTGGCGGTTGAATGGCCTTTGGACTTTGATTCCTTGGCTTTGGATTTCTTTGTGGTATTTTTGGAGGTTTTAGGTGAGGGTGCAGGAGAAGCCATTTTCGGTTCTTGTGTGGGAGCAGGATCAGAATAATGGTGGGTTTGAAAGTGTCGGATGTGATGAGGTGGTTGGTTTTAGGAATGTGGGACTTTATATATTCTACCACGCTGGCAAGAAGGTTCCCTTCTTG
This sequence comes from Limonium bicolor, assembly GCA_023374045.1. NCBI lineage: Eukaryota > Viridiplantae > Streptophyta > Magnoliopsida > Caryophyllales > Plumbaginaceae > Limonium > Limonium bicolor. The sequence goes on from JAIOTZ010000955.1 coordinate 19,472, forward strand.
GATTATTCTAACCGTAAGCTCGTTCTCCTCCTCTTTGGTGCCATTTTCAGTGTAGAGGATTTGTACTGGAATTTAATACTTTTTGCTCGGGTGTTCTTTAACGTTTGTGAGGCGAGGGATTTTTGCTATAAGTCTCGCAGGGACATTTTGTGAGAGAGAAGAGAATATGCTTTGATCACTTAGAGAGATTAGAGAGAGTGAGGGCAATAGTGTGACAGGAGTAGAACTCCATCGCCTTTTAAGATATCGAGTAACGGTCGGCGACCGCTCCTCGTCCGTCGCTGACATGTCCTAACGGTACTATTAACAACGGGCATCAGTCGTGACGGTTGTCAACGATCCGTTGAAGAGTTTTCTGTTTCTATCCGTTGGACTGTCTCTAACCTAATCTCACTTTTGTGGAAAATGAATATCTGCTCAAGTAGTCGTTGACATGTTTTCTATGCATTAAACTAATCGTTGACTACTGAACGACAATAAACAAGTGTTGCTCACATGTCGTTGACTGATCGTGGGAAATAAAAGCAGTTTAACTGTGATTAATGAATATCATACCAAGATCATGAACAATCTTAGTGAACCTTTCTCTACTTAATGGCTTTGTAAAGATGTCAGCTAGTTGGTTCTCAGTAGAAATATACTTTAAACCAACTAATATTTTTCACAACAATCTCTAAGAAAATGATGTCTAATGTCAATGTGTTTGGTGCGAGAATGATGCACAAGATTTTTAGAAATAGAGATGGAACTTGTATTATCACACATAATTGGTAAAGTACCTGTTTTGACGCCATAATCACCAATTTGTTGTTTAAGCCATAGGAGTTGGGCATAGCAGCTTGCCGCAGCAATGTATTCAGCTTCAACTGCTGAGATTGCAACACTTTGTTGTTTCTTTGATCCCCGTGCAATCAGACATGATCCAACAAAGAATGTTGTCCCTGAAGTGCTCTTTCTATCAGTGATAGATCCTCTCTGCATCTGAAAATCCTACAACCTTATAGTTATTGACTTAGGATAAAAGAGACCAAGATTCATGGTTCCTTTTAAGTAACGTAGGATTCTTTTTACAGCTGTGAGGTGACTTTCTCTTGGATCTGATTGAAACCTGGCACATAAGCAAACACTTTACATGATGTCAGGTCTACTAGCAGTCAAATATAGTAGATAACCAATCATCTCTCTATAAGATCGCTGGTCGACCGGTCGGTCACCGGTCATGATACCCATCTTAGTGCCCACTACCATTGGTGTGTCAAACATCTTACATCCTTCCATTCCAAATCTCTTCAGCAAGTCTTTTACGTACTTCTCTTGGGATATGATGGTCCCTTCATCATTCTGCTTGACTTGAAGTCCTAGAAAGAACTTCAATTCTCCCAGATCACTCATCTCAAATTCCTTTTTCATCAATGCTTTGAACTTTTTGCAATATTTCTCATCAGAGGCTCCAAAGATTATATCATCAACATATACTTGCACAATTAGGAAATCTCTTTTGTTGTTGTAGATAAATAGAGTTTTGTCTACTTTACCTCTTTTAAAGTAGTTTTCCAATAGATAGGAGGACAGGCGATCATACCATGATCTTGGAGCTTGTTTGAGCCCATAAAGAGCTTTGTCAAGTTTGAGTACCATGTCTTTTCCTTCTTGTGTCTCAAAACCTGGAGATTGCTCAACTTACACTTCCTTTTTGACATACCCATTTAGGAAGGCACTCGTGATGTCAAGTTGGAAGAGTTTAATTCCTTTGTGTGCAGCAAATGCAATTAGTAATCTGATACATTCCATCCTTGCTACTGGAGCGAAGGTTTCTTGGAAGTCTATTCCTTCTTGTTGATGATATCCTTGAGCTACTAGACGAGCTTTGTTCCTGACAACTTCTCCCATTTCATTCAGCTTGTTTCTGAAGACCCATTTTGTGCCAAGTACTCCTTGATGAGTAGGACGAGGCACAAGATGCTAGACTTTCCATCTTTCAAACTGGTTTAGTTCTTCTTGCATTGCATTGATCCAGTCTCGGTCTTGAAGAGCTTCCTTGATGTTCTTAGGCTCCATGGGTGAGACTGTCGTTGAGAAGGATAGAAGATCTCGAGTTTGTGCTCTTGTCTGTGTTCCTTTGGATATATCTGATATGATATTTTCTAATGGATGATTTTTGTACAAAGCACGAGATTGATGAATGGTTGATGGAGAGAGAGGATCCTCGACATCATTATTTTTCTTCGACCTGTTGTTGACCTGTCGTTGACCTTTCATTGACCTATCGGGCAAGTTTTCTTCAGTCGGTGATTTATCTTTGGGATTATCTACGTGATCTTGATCAGCTAGATTGAATCCAAGTTCTTTATCTTCATCAGATTCGTTGACCTTGTGTACGTCAGCCTCATCAAAGACTACGTGCACACTTTCCTCCACCTTCAGTGTCTGTTTGTTGTATACTTTGTATGCCTGGCTTCTTTCAGAGTATCCAAGGAAAATGGCCAATCACTTCTGGCATCAAACTTTCCAAGGGGACTCTTTTCATTGTTGTGGACATAACATTTGCAACCAAACGTTCTGAAGTGACTTATGTTTGGTCTTCTTCCCTTGATTAACTCATAGAGAGTTTTGTTGAGGATTGGTCGTATGAGCGTTCTGTTTGTGATGTAGCATGCAGTCACCACCGCTTTTGCCCAGGAGACTTGAGGAATATTGCTCCCAATAGAATGGCCCTGGCTACCTCTTGTAGTGTTCTGCTTTTCGCTCAACTACCCCATTCTGTTGGGATTTCTTGGTGCTGAATATGTGAGACTAATCCCATGTTGTTTACACATATCCATGAATTGTTGATTCTCAAATTCTGACCCATGATCAGACCGAAGAGTCTTGATCTTGAGATTGAGTTGTACTTGGGTTTTTCCTGCAAAGGCTTGAAATTTCTCAAAGACTTGTCTTTGGAAGCAATAAAGAGTGTCCAAACAAATCGTGAGTAATCATCAACAATTACAATGACATACCAATTTACTCTAAAACTTTTGACTCTCATAGGTTCACATAAGTCCATGTGAAGTAGTTCAAGTGGTTTGGATGTACTAACTGAGTTCTTTGATTTAAAAGAAGCCTTGGTCTGTTTGCTTCTAACATAAGCATCACAAAGATTGGTCTCAGATTCATTAATCTCAGGAAGACCTCTTACCAACTGTTTCTTGACAAGTTTTCTTAGCAAATAAGTGCTAATATGCCCTAGTCTTTTATGCCATAGAGTAGAGTCATCTATTGAAGCAGTCAAGCAAGGAATATTTGGACTGTCAATATCCTTTAAGCTTTGTTACATAAACATTTTTCCATCTTTTTCCCTTTAGCAACTCTTTGTCATTGTTCTGACTTACTATGCTACAATGTGTAGGATAGAAATGAATTGAATTCCCTTTGTCACAAATTTGAGAAACACTAAGCAAGTTGAATTTTAAACCATGAACTAGATTTACACTATCTATGACATAATCAAAAGTAATACCAACCTTACCTACACCGATGATTTTTCCTTTCTTGTTGTCTCTAAAGGAAACGGTTCCTTGGCTTCTTGGTTCAAGTGAGAAGAACTTCTTCTTATCTCCTGTCATGTGTTTAGAGCACCCACTGTCGATGTACCAGCAGGGGTCCATTCTCACTCGATTATGCACATAACACGTTAGTGGTGTGGGGTTAGGTCCGTAGCACGGTTGGACCCATTTCCACCATTTAATATTCTAAGATCTTTTTTGACTACCCATTTCAGTCCTACTTTCTTGAGCCGCCAATGTCTCATAAAACTCGCTTTATGGCAACTGGACTCATGACGACCAGGTTGTCTGCATAAGCTGCAGACATCTCTACGACTGGTCTCTGACCGACATCTGACCTGTCATTTGCTTTTCCTCATGGGTGTCTTAGAAACATCATCTATCTTAGAATATTTTTCTTTGATGGTAGCTAGTTCCTTTTCTTTAGTGTTAAGAGCAACAATCAATTCATCGATTTCAGGTTGTTTTTCATACTTCAACTTTTCATGAGCGGTGAGAATTTCACTATAATCTCTTTGTAACTTCATGAGTGCCATGAGATTATCTACCTTGTTTTTGTCCGAGGTTTTTCTCAGTTTTCATTTTCTTTCAAAAGTTCATCGTTTTCAGTTTCTAACGCCTCTAGGTGATCAACTAATATAAGAGAAAACTTTCTAAGTCCTAGAAGTTCAGCCTTTTGAATTCTCCTTCTAAGTTTAGAATAGTTTACCTTATGTTGTTCTTCTTCTCCTTCTGATTATGAGACATCATTTCCTTGTGCCATCAAACACACATCTTCAAGGCATAGGTGAGCCTTCTCCTCTTTTGAGGTGTCGCTGTCTGAGATTTGATTGTCATCACTTTGTTCAGAATTTCCCCATGCGGCAATGAAGGCTTCCTTCTTTGGTCCTTTGTTGAATGATCGTCGGACAGGCTTCTTGACCCTGTCATCGTCCTCTCGTGATCGTTGAGGGCAGTCCTTGATATGATGTCCGTGTTTTGAACACCCAAAACACTTGTCATTGCTCTTCCTCTGATCATCCGACTCCTTGGACTTCTTGCCCTTCCTCATTTTATTTCTTATGAACTTTCTAACGTACCTTTTAGCATAGAGGACCATTTCATCATTGTCCTCTCCTGACTTGGACCTTTCATTTTCAGCTACTTGAAGGGCTATGCCTTTTCCTCTATCTCTTGATGAGCTTTCCGAGTTTCTGTGTTGTAGTTTTAACTCGAAAGCCATTAGAGATCCTAACATGTCTGCTAGAGACATCTTGGAGAGATCATGCACTTCTTGCATGGCATTGACTTTGCTATCAAAGGAGGCAGGAAGAGACCTGAGGAATTTCCATTTTGATCCTCGTTAGAGATTGTTCTTCCAAGAACCAACATTTCGTTGATCAGCTTAGTAAACCTTGTATGCATTTCAGAAATGCTCTCCTTTTCTTCCTTCTTGAATAGCTCCCAGTGAGTGAGTAACAGCTCAATGCGAGTCTTTTTGATCTCATCATTCCCTTCATAGGTGACCTCAAGAGTTTTCCAAATCTCTTGGGCTGTTTTAGCTGAAGCAATCTTCGAGTATTGCTCAGGTAGTAATGCACAGTGAAGTATTCTTACAGCTCGAGTGTTGAATATCAGCTTCTTGATTTGCTCATCCGTCATACTATCGATAGATATATCTTGTCCTTAAGGGTTCTGGAAGGTGTACTCTCCATGTGTTATCACCCTCCACATTCTTGGATCGTCAGACTTGATATGAAACTCTATCTTGTTCTTCTAGTGAGTGTAGTTGTCTCCATTGAAGAGTAGTGGTCGATTCGGTGCAGAACCTTCTTCTGCTGCTAGAATGCTTACATGAGACATCTTGATCGTCTTCCAAAGCAGTTAGCTTTCTAGAAGAGACCCGCTCTGATACCAATTGAAACTACGCAAGTGCTCCTGATGCGTCCCCGACGTGTCGTGGACGTATCGTGGACTCTAATAAAACTTTGATAGACGAGAGGCAACAATTAAACTGGAAAACACATTTCGATTGAGAATTTACACACACGAAATTCACTCAACCTCCCTTGCCCCACACACGGACTCCCGGTACAGTTTCGACTTTACCCCTAAAGTCGTCAACCCTCTCCTGACTATCGGCCTACGGTTCCCCAACCGTTCCCCGACCTGTCGTCCTATCAAATACCCAATGTATTGATACTCAACCTAGTCCTCACTAGCTCACCAACTCTCTAGCACTTACACACACCTAAGTCTGATCCACACTTGCCCAGATTATCTCTATCTTTTTTTCTCGTACAGGGCCTGTGTTACAAGGAACATTAATGCACCTATTTATACAAGTTAGTTGAGATGCCAACTGACAACCTAGGAGTTGTAGACTCTAAGAGTAGAATACTAATTCTTCTACCAATATAATATCCGCACCATACTGCAGACTTTCATCCAACTTTATCTTGAGCCACCAGCACACGCGTTGCCTTGTGAATGGGCAAGTTTACGACGCGTCTCCCAAGTTGGTTGGTCACCACTTGCACACTTCAACTTGACTGAACTTGTCTGCTCATTAATGCTCATAAATGCTCTCTTCTGAAGTATTACGGCTATGTAATGATGTTCATCAATAGCCTTTGTTTATCTTGTTATCTTGCATATTAATGAGATACACCTTTTATTGTGAGCTTGTCATGAGCAAGTTTCTTGTGTGGATGTGAATGATCTGAGTGAGTTTGTCGATGTTTCTAACTTCATTTGGTCCTTGTTTAATGTCAGATATAAGAGATATGTGGTGGTGTGGTTCTTGACTGCCTGTGTCTTGCTAGAAGTTCTCCGGAGCTCTCTCCTACAGGTGCCCGACTGGTAGAGCACATGTCGTGGATTGAGCACGCTTGCAACCTTGTGTGCTAAGCCACTCATGACTTAAGTACGCTTGCAACATTGCGTGCTAAGCCACTTATTCACCTGTCTATCTAAAATCATGAATCTTGACAAGCGCATTAGATAGACAACACAAGGTTTGCTATCATCAAAACTAGGGGATCTTGTCTTAACACCCATGCTTCACCCTTGTGTAGCAAAAGTTGAACCCAAGTAATTATGATATTATCATCTACAAAACAGATGAAATATTTGTAACCATTATAAGTGGAGACATTAAACGGTCCCCAAACATCCACATGAACCATCTCAAAAGGTTTAATGGTTTTAATTTCTGAGTGCCCAAACGGAAGACGTTGTGCACTAGTTTTATAACAAATGTCACAAGCATAATCTGACAGAACATCATTACTCTTTATAAGTCCCATTTGAACTAGCTTCTAAAACGGAATATGTCCTAAACTGTAATGTAACTCCACAACCTTGGCACTAATTCCAGAAACAAGACCAAAATGCTGAAGACCAGCTCTCTTTGTTGTATCTACCAGAAACACGAAAAACTTGACTAGCGCGTTCCGTGTCCAAAATATAGAGACCTTACTGATCCAGCCCTATGACCTCAACTTTTGTGATAGAATCCTGTGTAAAACAATATTTCTCACCAAAAATGAGCGGCTGAGCAATTTGTTTTACTAACCTTTTAACGAAGAGTAAATTGAATTTAAAATCTGGGATGTATAACTTATCTTTAACCCAGAAATATCTCCCCGATTCTACATCTCCAACCATAGAAACAACCTGTAGCCTACCGTCATGCAAAACCACAAACTTGGAGTGTGACAAAATTCTCCAATTGACAAAGGAATTATGAGCTCCAGACATATGATCTGTTGCCCCAGTGTCTAATATCCACTTTGTAGAAAAAATATGATTAGTTTACGAATTCTTACTCAATAAGCAAAGACCTGCCAATTCCTTCTCAGAAGGATAGGCATACAGAGGATCTGAATAACCTATCACACTTGTCTCAACACTAGGCTTCTTCTCAGTTCCTTTTTCGCAAGCCATGTCTGTTTAAGAAAAAAACTGTAGTCGTTCTGCAACACTATTCTTCAATTCTTCATAATCTAAAAGAAAAACATCGATTCCTGCTATAATATGAAATACCCTAACATTTAAATAATTAATAAAGTAATAAATATTATTTTTGGAATTATGAATATTATTGGGGGATTACGAAATCCTAAAAGAGTATATAAACACTCAGGCGTTAGAAAACGCACCTAAATTCCTTAAGGTCATAAACGAGCGTTAAAAGCCCGACCTTAAGTTAAATAATTATATAAGCTATGGATATTATATGAATTTAACTAAGGATCATCTTATGATCTTTAAAATACAAGTTCTCAGTTAGAACTGAGTAAAAATTACAAGGTTCTCGGAAGTTCCCGATGTGGGTCCCATAAAGGCCCGGGAATGTCTAGGAGGAGTGCCAAGGTGGCACGAAACCCTATAAGAATTATTCTTAGAGTTACTAAAATCATTATTAATTATTCTAAAGAGAATTTCCAAGCCACTTCTTCAAAAATAAGCAGAGAGCTCGGGGGGAATTTCTTAACGCTCCTTTTATCTCGGGAGTGCCCCTTTAGCCTGAAAATTGAGTTACAAGTTTATATAACCCCATATAACTTAAGGTAACACCTTAGTATATTATTATTGACTATAAACAATGTCAATAAACACTTGGAACTCATAGCGACTAATTAATTCCTGGAAATATTCTTAAAACACAAAAACGCACCTTCGGGTGTCACGAAAATGCGTTTTACGCATATGCCTTGAAGCATTTTTAGGAGCCACGAGTTAGTAATATTAAAAGTAGATAAAATGACCATCTAAATCAATCGATGGCAGTACTAAACTCATAGTATAAATGGGGGCGATTTCGGGATCAAAAAGGTACCTAAAATCAGCATTTTTACCTTAAATCTTTCACCTTTTACCATAATAAAAATGTACCAATTAAATGCTGGAACCTATTACACATATTAGTATGGTCCTAGTACAATATAGTGTAACAAAAATCAAATGAAAAATTAATATCATTTGATCCCCAACCCATGCGTTATTAAGGTGGTCATTGGCTAAGTTTGACTTAAAAATCTTGTTATTTGATGTTAAATCATCATGTCACCCACCGAGTGATAATGTGCTGTCAATGAAGCTTCTCCTTACGTACAACCTGCAAGAACAACAAAGATTAGAGCTGTATAATTAAGTTAGTGGAGACAAATACCTAACTAATACTAATATGATTGTATAGCTTTACAATTAACAAGTCAATTCAGCTCCTACACTCCTTGCTAGCCGTGAGCCAAGAGAAGTGGAACCTCCACTTCAACTCCAGCCGAACACCACCTGCAAAAGAAGACAAGGTTAGCATGTTAATTAAGCTAATGAACACTAAATAATTATCATGGTCATCATATCACAATTAACAAACAAATCAAGTCTACTAGCTATTCCATTACGTCAATCTCCAACAATTGGAGGTGCTGCTCCCACTTCAATAGTCCGAGCACCTGCAAGAATAAATCAGATAAATGTCATTAGTATATAACAATAGTCATGTTGTAACTTAATAAACAAAATCTAAACTACCTAACTAACCACTACCGTAAGACTTCATCAATTTGAGCTGCTTGATTGCTCCAGCATGTGCGATCACTACCACCTGCATGGACAAGACAAAATAACAACACTAATTAAGTCACCTAAGTGCTAATCTAATCACCTAAAGCATGAACTTTCATTACGTAAAGATGAAGAGGAGGAGCCGCTTGGTCACTCCAGCATTGCCGAGCACCTCCTCCTGCAAGAAGAGATAAATGAGTTATACTAATCAATCTAATAAAGCTTAATGACATTAAGTAATCTAATTAAACCTCAACCATTCCTTTGCTGTTAGTGTTACATGATTTGGAATGAATTAATACCACTATACCCACCCAGCCGTATGATATCCAACAAAGAGATCTAAGTAGCTAAATCGTGTAATTAAGTAATGATAAACATGACATAAAATAAAGATAAGGAATAATGACCAATAAACAATAGCAATTAGGATTCGATTGCTCTCCTACTAAAACATACGTTAGAAACCATTCTTTCCTTACACCATAACCGTAAGGTAAGATCCTCTCTTGCTCTCTCTTTACTTCATTTCCTAAATTAATTCCTAAGTGTTAATAAGCTCCATTAATGGTGAATTAAATCCTAACACCATTTTAATGTAATTTCCTAGTTAGCTCTATCAAGCCTTGAAGCAAGAAATCATCCTAGGAATTCCTACAATTTTCGCCAAGCTTATATGCTCCAAGGAGATTCCTAAATTCAACAACAACACAAGGAACAACAAGATCAAGTTAAGGTATATTTTTAGTTGAAAAACCTAAATAAATTCCTTGTAGTATTTTCGAAATTTAGGAACTTCTAAACCAATATTTCTTCATTATTTCATGAAGGAAACTTGAATCTACAATCATCTCAAGGTGTATCAAAAAAATACCTTGATAAATTCCTAAGGTAAGCTCTTGTAAAAATTACTCCAAATATTATTTATAAACTTTGTTAGAAATCTAACAAATAGATCTCCTACATATATACAAGGAGTTCGAAATATCTTCATCAAAATAGCTTTTGGAGAGCTTGGAGATTCAAGGAAAAATCAAGTACAAGAATTGTCTTGATTTAAGGGTAAGTTTATATAATTAAGGTTTATTAAGTTTAAGCTTAATTTGAGCTTCAAAATTTAGTATAAAAATTATGTTAAGGCCATGTTAATATTAAGGCCGAAAATTATTAAGTTAAAGTATCAAAGAAGATAATTTATAACATATAAGGTAAGATTATTACCTTAAGGTATAAATATGTGTCACAAAAATTAATTAGGATACACATATATTAAAACCGAAATATCTAAGGATAATATGTTCTATTTTTAGTTTATAATCATTCTAAGTCATTAGCATAATTTTTAGAAGTGTTATATGGCTTATATACATTTATAAGTATTTATTATAAGGTTTAAAGCAAGTTTTAAAACTATATAGTAAAATAAAATTTGAGCCGAGAATGATATGTATTATTTGAATGATTTTCGAAATATAAGTATATTAATTTATATTATAATTTTTGGGAGTATTAAAAATAGCTACAAGTATTTAAATGACAAGTTCATAAAGTTATGTGGTTAAAATGTAATTTTTGAAAAGTTTGGGATACAAATACTAATTGTCGAGAATATAAAGGGTTTGTTTAGTATATTTATATTATAATATAAGGTAGGAATTAATATTATGAATTTTGGTGAATTTAAATAAGTGTTTAAGTGTTAAGAATAACATTTAATGAAGTTTTGGGACTATTTGGTAATTATTGGGAAGTTTGGGATGTTACCGAAAATTATATGATTTTATGGGTATATTGAAGTATTAATTGAGAAATTAAGTCTTGGTCAAAGTGTTGACCAAAAACTTTGGGTTAAAATGATTTATGACATAAAATATTAAGTTTATAAAAGTCTTGGGGTGAATATGTAATTTATGGAAGTTTATATGAAAGATAGAAATTAATATGGGCGGAAGTGTGATTAAAGAAAAGATATGGGTTACTTTGGTTATTTAAAGGAATAAAATATTTAAACTATGGTTTATAAGTGAATATGTGACTTATATAAAGTTTTGGGGTTAAAGTGTAAATATAGAAACTATATGAGTAAACCGAAGAGCTTATGGGCTTAATTGGTAATTTATAAAAATCGGTGGTATTAATTTGTAATAACCGAAAGTAATAAGTATTTGGTGAATTGTAAAAATAAGGTGGTTAGTAAATATTTACAAAGGTTAATGTGGGTACTTAGTGGATTATAAAAGTTATAAGGTTATTCGGCAATTTATAGAAGTTAATATAATTGTTTTACAATTTTCGAAATTGATAAGGGTATTTAATAATTATAATAGTATATGGTTATTTGGTAAGTTGTAAAGGTTATCGGGATCAATTATGACTACCGGAAAATAATATGTGGATATTTAGTGATTTATTAAATTGTTGGGTATAATATATAAATACCGGATTAATAAGGTTGGTTTTGTAATTTAATAAGGCAAGGAAGTGAAACTAGGCAATATGATGTATTATGGTATATTAAGGAATATAATATAAAGTTTATAAAATAATTTTGGTTATAATAAAAATGACCAAGGGATATAATATAAATGATAAGTGGAAGTAATTATAAGTATATAATTAATGAGGTAAAGATGTACCGTATAAATGATAATCCATTATCACATGTGAGTTTCACATAAATGATGAACTGCTAGGTTATCTAGAACCGCTGTTAAAATAACAGGGGAAAAATAAATAACATACGGAGTTATTATACGACGAGTATAAACATTACAGTGACAGTACTGTAATATTTAGTGAATAGTTATATTAATACTACCCGGTATTGCATGTCTAAATAGCAGCGTACGGGAAGGGACTACTGAACAGGAGTTTGTCAAGCTAGCAGTTTCTTGGTGAACGGTATGTTAATTGTGTGGTCTGAATGTCCTAAGGATTATCCTAAGGTCCGGACATTGTGTGTTTAAATGTTTAAGAAGATATCTATGATTTTATGTGAATGATATTGTATGTGGGATTGCTCAATCTGTTGCGTTGTATTTTATACGCGAATGTCTTGTGACTAAAGTTTATACATCTAAACTGGAAAAGAAGACTAACTGACCTTTAGGTATTATTGAACCTAACAAGGGACAAATGTGATAGTCTTTTTTTCAAGTATTGGTTATTATGTCACTGACAAAAGGGCTAACTTATAAAGAGAGGAATCCAGATCGTTTCGACTTTCTGGTTGCGCATTGTGATCACTATGAGGGACTCAAGAAGGGAGTCACTCCAAATCCATCAGCCACATTCGGGGATGGCGGAATGCACTGCCGTTGGTGCACAGTTTCGACCGGATCGGTCATTACATATATTTATCCAGGGCCATAAGGTCTACTGGTAACGGTTCCTTTGGAACCCAGTGGGACACACTGTCCATTTTCACAGGTTATTAAGGTTTGTCTTATCTTGACACTTGAGATGGAAATTAAATGGAAAAGGTTAAATGATTGGTTTAAAGGTTAAGAGCCAAGTGACTAACTAACAAGTGCAGTTTAATGTGTGTATCTCGTTTGATTATTGTTATGGTTTACTATTGTGTGATTATTGTTTATTGTTGTGTGATTATTGTTGTGTGATTATTGATGTTGTGTACTATTGTACACTGGCGTTTACAGGTGGATTGTTATGTGTTTGTTAAATGTTTACAGTTGTTACTGTTATTATTGTAAACCGGCATTTCATGTAAAGAATCTAATATCAAGATGGCTAAAACGACTTAAGGAATCTAGAAGACTTAGGACTACATTTAACATACCAGCATAGTTTGCTGAGCCCTTCATTGGGCCAAACATTTCAGGTCTCTGAAGAATACACAAGCCGGAGTGCGGGGAACAGGGTAGCCGCTGTGTTTTTATAAAACACTTGTGGATTTATTATGTATTATATTTTGGAGTTCGTTGTATTTCAGTTAGTTGCTCATTTAGTTGGATTTGGTTTGTAAATAAGAGTGCTCAGTATCTGTTCATCACAGCGTGAGAAGTTGTAATGTTGGAAAGAGTAAGGATGCCTTGTTACTCACAAGGGTGAGTGACGGCGTGTAACACCAAGGTTAGATAGTTTTCTTTTCCGCTGCGATTCGCTATTTATTATGCTACGAATTATGACGTCATTACAGGTTTAGGATTAGGGGTGTTACAAAAAGTGGTATCAGAGCGGAGTACCGCTCTGATGAAAGATACTGAGTCTAAGACAATGAGCATAGGAATATTGGGTTACGGGAAAACGTCCGTGAGGATTCGTGACCTAGAAAGAAAAATCCCTAGGGATATTTTATTGCTAGTAGTTAGCTTACTTACATGTTTTGATTGTGTAAGTGATACGGTGTAGCAACCGAGTAGAAATAAAAATATACTATCTTAGATGTCGACCAGCGAAGGACCACGAGGAGACAGCAGTGGACGCAGTAGCGAGACACCGGCGGATGTTCCAACAGTACAAGACTTAACAGCAGCCATGGCAACTTTCGCGCAACAGCTAGGAGCACAGTTTACGGGAGCCATACCCCACCCGCCGCGGCCCAGAGAAACCAACTGGTTTGAGAGCATTGCAGACGCGAGAGTACCAACTTATGCAGGGGAACCAGACCCCGCCGCACTGGAGAAGTTCATTGCAGAGCACCAGAAGGCGTTCAAGACTGTCGGAGTTCCAGAAGACCAACAGGTCGACATCGCTGCATACAACCTGAGGGGCGCAGCTGACATTTGGTGGCGGACTATTGAGGGCCACCGTAGAGCTACACCGGAATATGAATGGACAGAGTTCGTAGAAGTGTTGCGGGAGAAGTACTACCCCAAACACATAAAGCAGAGGAAAAGGCAGGAAATCAAGTCCTTAATCCAAGGGAGACAAACAGTTGACCAGTACTGCGCACGGTGCACCCGTCTGATGAACTATATACCAGGAGTCGACCACTCCGACGCAGGAAGAAAGAAAAGGAAGAATACTGAAGGAGATGATGATGGAGCCACATCTGGCGGTTACTGCAAGAAGCAGAAGAAATTCTTTGAAAAGAGGATAGGGCGGAAGGATTTCCATGGTCAGAAGGCGAAGGAGCAGACCCCTCGTCTGACCGGCTCAGCTATTGATGCTCAGCCACTAAGAACAGCACCACCAAGAGGCAACAAGCCAACCCGACGATACTATTACTGTAAACGTTGTGGAAAAGATCACCCAGGCGTAGATTGCGCAGGAAGGAAGGTGGAGTGCCGTCATTGCAAAAAGGAAGGTCACAGGGATTACGAATGCTTTTCCAACCCAGGGAGTCGGGTATACAAAGGAGCTAGAGGTTCGCAGAGGATACCAGCTGTGGAAACAGGCGGACCTAGAGGAGGTCAAGCGCCGCAGGCTAATACTTATACTATAGGACCGGGAGGACAGCCATCCTCATCCGGGAGTCATAAGGGAAAGGAGATAGTTCCATGAAGAAATACCCCGTAGATAGTGGGAACTTCAGGCGCTGAGGCGAGCGCTCAGCGCGAGACCGGTAAGCCTAGAACCTAAACTAAATGCATGATGCATAAATATGTGTTATAATTATCAGTCAATGAGACTTGTATGTGACTAGTAAGTACCAACTTTAGAGAGACCTAAATTAGGTAACCTCTCACATAATGGGATACTTCGATAATTATTTTCCTTACCTATGAGACCGTGGTCACCTGAGCCTATGAGCAAAGGTCAGGAATACCCCGAGGCATAATGCCAAGTACCTTGACCCGGCATGATCCTACCCAAGAAATACTTAACTACAAATTATGACCTGCCTAAATGACGAGCAGATGTCAAGAATGGGAATACATTAATTAATATAAATACTTAAGACTACAAGAACTGTCAGAAGCTCACGTAAAGAGCAAACACTGAAATTTTATGGGATACCCAGGCACCGAGCTTACCGCTCAGTGCGAGTCTAGGAAATATTACAATCTCTTATAAACGTTGAGAGAAGATAGTGAGAAACCTTGAAATATGACAATAGAGAAACAGAATCTCAATATATATATATATATATATATATATCTAGCCAAACATCCATCGTCGATAAGCACGGGTTATAAATACCTGAGCAAATACCAAGGGTCTCAGCTAGTACCAATAAATAACAATGCTGGACTCTCAATTAAAAAAAAAAAGAAAGAGAGAGAACAAACCTTGAATATATATTCTCTAAAGTAGGGGAGAATTGCCTAATTAGCACAACCAAATGCTATATATATAAATATAATTTGGAGGTTATTAACCTAAAACATTGAGGGTATTGATACATTTCAGAGGGCTAAAGTACCATCAAATATACCTACCCTACTTTGAGACACATGTCCTATACTAACCTTATGAATTTATACGGGCATATGTCTACTGTGACAGCTCAAATTATAAATGCGAATAAAAGATCGCAGTAAATCAACTAAGGTTAAAACTTATGTAATATAAATTCTAGTATAAACATGATAACAAACGACTTTCCTTGACACTTACGATAAATATAGTACTAGTTGTACCAAAGGCTTAAACTAATACATACACTGAGATTGAGTGTAAGTTATATAAGAGTGTGAAAACAATATACACACAAAAATGAGTGTAAAAGTAGGGAAAAATACCCTTTGGTTTGTAACCATTGTTTTACACGTAAACCGTCCTAACGTTATATACTAAACCATGTGATTCTAAATCCTCTATTTGACATACCTAACCGACTTATTTTTGGAAGCCATTGAGCTAGTGGATTAACCACGTTTCTAAGAGATAAAAACAAACAATAAGCCTTGATTGTCCTATTACTAGACAACAAAATTCAAACTGGAAATCCTTAGTTAAGATGGTACTAATATTAAGAGATACTTGACTAGGGTGATCATATGATTCACCAGACTTATGGATTCTAGATGGAATATAGAAAAAAAGAGCTAAGTTTTTAAAGTGGAGGAAATGATACTTTATGGAACTATAGTTGTGGATGGAGTCATGAAAACTTTTCTTGAAGTCTAACTGTGACTGTCTTTGCTCCAACAGATGATAATCAAGTATAGGCAATAATCAAGCCCTGATAAGAGAAATACTAGATAAGCCTTTTAAAGTGAAGAGAGTATTATAAAGTATGCAAGTCCATGACGGAATTTATTACTTGCATGATGGATTTAAGAGTCGAAATGATTGATGGTTATAGTTATTAGATAGTATGAGCCTAAATGCTTAAATAAGAATTTATCTTTAAAGCCAAGAGGAAAAACTGGCTCCCCCGCTTGATGATTTGGACAAGGGAATATTGTTCTGGGGATTTTGGTAATACCCTAGATTCGAGTATAGGTTATAACAGTTATTGGAATAGTAGTATATTAATCAGGAGAAAATGTAGTACTCACCACGTCACAAAGTCTAATAAGATAAAATTTAGAAATGACAATTATGTGATTGTTTGATATTTGACGTGGGAGGTCGAACTTGATCCTGGTCAGATCAAGGGAAAACCAAACACAAAATGGTGTGGAAGGATAGTTCAACACTGACGCTGACCCCGTCAGGGTTGGATGATTCCTGAGACTCCTTACAAGTGGTCACAAATGTTTTTGTGATAAGTAGGTATTTATTCCTAATTTTGAATATAAAATTAATAAATGAAGTATATGAGTTGTAGAAGGTGTAAAGTTGAGTTGTCTAGGTTACCCCGAGGAAATTAAATAGCTAAAACAACTCCGCACATGTCGGAAAAATAATCAATTATGAGGGAAATACTAACTATTATTATCCCCTGAACGGTGTTACTAAACCAAATAAGAGATCAAGAAATAATTACTTGTAATAACAGTATCCTCAAACTATATTCTAGGTTATGGCCATATTGCCATCAGAAGAAAAAAAAATAGACTTTAGGTCTTTATTAGGAATTTAAAACCCAGTATATTAAATGGGAATCTACCTATAAACATGGTAGAACATAAAGTGTATAAACAACATACTAATACTCACCAGAGTTGATTCACAATCACAATAACACGTTTAATTGAAAGGAAACCACACCTTGTTAGAAACCTTAACAGGAACCCTACTGTGGTATACCTGAAGAACAGACAATAATAATCGTGTATATACTACCAATCATAGGTGAATCAATAATATAAAGCAATATTACTGTAATATACACGGCTCAGCCGTAGCTCAGACCTTACATTGAAAATACCGGAATCACAAGCTGATAAACTAAAGAAAGGGATTCTGAGAATGCCCAATGTTAATACAAGACACGAGCGCCGACGATTACAACTAAGAGGCGATTAACAGAAGTGTGTTACAAACAAGAGTTTAAACACGCCATGACATAATATTGGCAATGTACAAGATAATAGATTACCTTCACCCATACATTCGGGATTCAGATATAAAAGCATATTAATACACTATGGAACATACCAGGAAATACATAGATTTTGAGGAATATACCTCGTAGGACAGAAGTCATATGTTAATGTCCGTGGGAGAGACCTCGAGTTCGCAATAGGCGATCGAGTCTTCCTTAAAATTTCACCCTTGAAAGGAACCTTTAAATTTAAACAGACGGCCAAGCTTAGCCTGAAGTATGTAGGACCGTACCTTATTACGGAGCGAGTGGGCCCATTAGCCTACAGATTAGACTTATATGTTGAGTTGGAAGAGTGCACGATGTGTATCACATAACTTAGAGCCCGAGACACTCGAGCTCGATCCTACACTTAGATATGAGGAGACCCCAGTTCGCATTTCAAACTCCAACACTAGGGAGACCAGAAACAAGACCATTAGAATGGTCAAAGCAAGGTGGTAAAACCACGATATTGAGGAGGCGACATGGGAGTTAGAAGACTCCATGCGAGACAAGTATCCAACAATTTTCTTTTCGTTTTGTGTATACTTGTAGGGGTACGTGGGCGTAACCCTTTTTAAGGGGGGTAGAGCACCACATGCGACTTGCATATCTGCAGTCCTTATTGGTTTCGTGTATGATAATTGTGTTTATTTGTTGCGCATGTGTGCAATTGGTTAGATGGTTATGTCCTATGTGACACTTGGTGATTAATGATAAGTCCTATGTGACATTAGAATGATTATTTGTGTGTTCTATGTAACACTTCAATGTTTATGAAGCACTTAATTATTTTACAGTATATTCATATTTATTCCTACAATCACACAAGAGATTCACTGCCAAGGGTTTACGCCTCTGCACTCTGTAGGACTGAGGATTTGGTATTGCACTTGTGCAGTGATGACCGAGTGGGATAGCTAGGAAGTTGGAACATGTATGGTTTTACAATATTTATTAAGTTATTACGCAGTGATATATTATTATCACGAATAAAGAATATTTGTCTATAGGAATTATATACACTCAGAGTAGTGATGGAATATAGTAGTGTCAATACAGTATTGACACCCAAGGATGATAAGTAGACAGGAGTAGAAATGAGGAACTTGATTCCATAGGATGAACAGTATAAATTATGACTTCGGGACGAAGTCCTTTTAAGGGGGTAGACTGAAATACCCCTAACATTTAAATAATTAAATATAAGTAAATAAATATTATTTTTGGAATTATGAATATTATTTGGGGGATTACGAAATCCTAAAAGAGTATATAAACACTCAGGCGTTAGAAAACGCACCTAAATTCCTTAAGGTCATAAACGAGCGTTAAAAGCCCGACCTTAAGTTAAATAATTATATAAGCTATGGATATTATATGAATTTAACTAAGGATCATCTTATGATCTTTAAAATACAAGTTCTCAGTTAGAACTGAGTAAAAATACAAGGTTCTCGGAAGTTCCCGATGTGGGTCCCATAAAGGCCCGGGAATGTCTAGGAGGAGTGCCAAGGTGGCACGAAACCCTATAAGAATTATTCTTAGAGTTCTAAAATCATTATTAATTATTCTAAAGAGAATTTCCAAGCCACTTCTTCAAAAATAAGCAGAGAGCTCGGGGGGAATTTCTTAACGCTCCTTTTATCTCGGGAGTGCCCCTTTAGCCTGAAAATTGAGTTACAAGTTTATATAACCCCATATAACTTAAGGTAACACCTTAGTATATTATTATTGACTATAAACAATGTCAATAAACACTTGGAACTCATAGCGACTAATTAATTCCTGGAAATATTCTTAAAACACAAAAACGCACCTTCGGGTGTCACGAAAATGCGTTTTACGCATATGCCTTGAAGTATTTTTAGGAGCCACGAGTTAGTAATCTTAAAAGTAGATAAAATGACCATCTAAATCAATCGATGGCAGTACTAAACTCATAGTATAAATGGGGGCGATTTCGGGATCAAAAAGGTACCTAAAATCAGCATTTTTACCTTAAATCTTTCACCTTTTACCATAATAAAAATGTACCAATTAAATGCTGGAACCTATTACACATATTAGTATGGTCCTAGTACAATATAGTGTAACAAAAATCAAATGAAAAATTAATATCATTTGATCCCCAACCCATGCGTTATTAAGGTGGTCATTGGCTAAGTTTGACTTAAAAATCTTGTTATTTGATGTTAAATCATCATGTCACCCACCGAGTGATAATGTGCTGTCAATGAAGCTTCTCCTTACGTACAACCTGCAAGAACAACAAAGATTAGAGCTGTATAATTAAGTTAGTGGAGACAAATACCTAACTAATACTAATATGATTGTATAGCTTTACAATTAACAAGTCAATTCAGCTCCTACACTCCTTGCTAGCCGTGAGCCAAGAGAAGTGGAACCTCCACTTCAACTCCAGCCGAACACCACCTGCAAAAGAAGACAAGGTTAGCATGTTAATTAAGCTAATGAACACTAAATATTATCATGGTCATCATATCACAATTAACAAAACAAATCAAGTCTACTAGCTATTCCATTACGTCAATCTCCAACAATTGGAGGTGCTGCTCCCACTTCAATAGTCCGAGCACCTGCAAGAATAAATCAGATAAATGTCATTAGTATATAAACAATAGTCATGTTGTAACTTAATAAACAAAATCTAAACTACCTAACTAACCACTACCGTAAGACTTCATCAATTTGAGCTGCTTGATTGCTCCAGCATGTGCGATCACTACCACCTGCATGGACAAGACAAAATAACAACACTAATTAAGTCACCTAAGTGCTAATCTAATCACCTAAAGCATGAACTTTCATTACGTAAAGATGAAGAGGAGGAGCCGCTTGGTCACTCCAGCATTGCCGAGCACCTCCTCCTGCAAGAAGAGATAAATGAGTTATACTAATCAATCTAATAAAGCTTAATGACATTAAGTAATCTAATTAAACCTCAACCATTCCTTTGCTGTTAGTGTTACATGATTTGGAATGAATTAATACCACTATACCCACCCAGCCGTATGATATCCAACAAAGAGATCTAAGTAGCTAAATCGTGTAATTAAGTAATGATAAAATGAATATAAATAATAATAATAACATGACATAATGATAAGGAATACCAATAAACAATAGCAATTAGGATTCGATTGCTCTCTACTAAACATACGTTAGAAACCATTCTTTCCTTACACCATAACCGTAAGGTAGATCTCTCTTCTTGCTCTCTCTTTACTTCATTTCCTAAATTAATTCCTAAGTGTTAATAAGCTCCATTAATGGTGAATTAAATCCTAACACCATTTTAATGTAATTTCCTAGTTAGCTCTATCAAGCCTTGAAGCAGAAATCATCCTAGGAATTCCTACAATTTTCGCCAAGCTTATATGCTCCAAGGAGATTCCTAAATTCAACAACAACACAAGGAACAACAAGATCAAGTAAGGTATTTTTTGTTGAAAAACCTAATAAATTCCTTGTAGTATTTTCGAAATTTAGGAACTTCTAAACCTATTTCTTCATTATTTCATGAAGGAAACTTGAATCTACAATCATCTCAAGGTGTATCAAAAAAATACCTTGATAATTCCTAAGGTAAGCTCTTGTAAAAATTACTCCAAATATTATTTATAAACTTTGTTAGAAATCTAACAAATAGATCTCCTACATATATACAAGGAGTTCGAAATCTTCATCAAAATAGCTTTTGGAGAGCTTGGAGATTCAAGGAAAAATCAAGTACAAGAATTGTCTTGATTTAAGGGTAAGTTTTATAATTAAGGTTTATTAAGTTTAAGCTTAATTTGAGCTTCAAAATTTAGTATAAAAATTATGTTAAGGCCATGTTAATATTAAGGCCGAAAATTATTAAGTTAAAGTATCAAAGAAGATAATTTATAACATATAAGGTAAGATTATTACCTTAAGGTATAAATATGTGTCACAAAAATTAATTAGGATACACATATATTAAAACCGAAATATCTAAGGATAATATGTTCTATTTTTAGTTTATAATCATTCTAAGTCATTAGCATAATTTTTAGAAGTGTTATATGGCTTATATACATTTATAAGTATTTTATAAGGTTTAAAGCAAGTTTTAAAACTATATAGTAAAATAAAATTTGAGCCGAGAATGATATGTATTATTTGAATGATTTTCGAAATATATAGTATATTAATTTATTATAATTTTTGGGAGTATTAAAATAGCTACAAGTATTTAAATGACAAGTTCATAAAGTTATGTGGTTAAAATGTAATTTTTGAAAAGTTTGGGATACAAATACAATTGTCGAGAATAAAGGGTTTGTTTAGTATATTATATTATAATATAAGGTAGGAATTAATATTATTTTTGGTGAATTTAAATAAGTGTTTAAGTGTTAAGAATAACATTTAATGAAGTTTTGGGACTATTTGGTAATTATTGGGAAGTTTGGGATGTTACCGAAAATATTATGATTTTATGGGTATATTGAAGTATTAATTGAGAAATTAAGTCTTGGTCAAAGTGTTGACCAAAACTTTGGGTTAAATGATTTATGACATAAAATATTAAGTTTATAAAAGTCTTGGGGTGAATATGTAATTTATGGAAGTTTATATGAAAGATAGAAATTATATGGGCGGAAGTGTGATTAAAGAAAAGATATGGGTTACTTTGGTTATTTAAAAGGAATAAAATATTTAAACTATGGTTTATAAGTGAATATGTGACTTATATAAAGTTTTGGGGTTAAAGTGTAAATATAGAAACTATAT
>JAIOTZ010000956.1:0-41722 GCA_023374045.1 Limonium bicolor
TTCTATTTTCACGCGATCTTCAACCGGCTCCAGATTCTTCGTTATAAGTCCGTTTTACTCGCCGTTTGTTGCGTTGAAAGCTTGTGAAATAAACTATTTGATTCCAACACTTTTTCCTGTATTTGATACATAAAATATCAGTCCATATCAAGACATAAATCTTAGAAAAACATACGATAAGTGAGAAATATTATCCTGAAAGTGAGCAAGTATAAGGTAAATTAAACCCTTAAATGTCTATGTATTTCTCACTTATCAGACTCCCCCATACTTATCTTTTGCTTGTCCTCAAGCAAATCTTTCTGACATAATATTTAAACAAGTTAAACAGACAATAATCAAGTAAGGAGAGCACAGAAGAGGTAATTGCCAATCTTTTCAGATTTTAAAAAGGGTACTAATAACATTAATTGTATTATATATATTTCTCTATTTCTGAGAATAACTCTGTAGTCCTACAAAAGAAAGAGAAGTAATACCATGAGAATTCTACTTTTAACCCTGAGCCAATCCACCATTTTCTTTCACAATTCCTTGAACGACAAGGGGCATGAAGTAAAATCTTATTCCATTATACCTTTCAATGCCACATACTCATGATCCATAATGACGATTTTTTCATTTTAGTACCGAATGCACAGATACTTGAATTTTGAAGTTCATTTTTCTTTCACCTCAGACTTTTCTCTCCACCCTTGTAGCGGTTTTGGGTCTACTATCCCAGATACCGAGTACCTTAGGTAGCCGGGTGATGAAGCACCCCTGAGAACTTAATAACCGAGTGGACGAGGCCTGTTTAGGATCAGAATATGCCTGTCTGGATCAGAGGAGTACCTTGCCTTGTTCTTTTTCCACCGTTTCATTCCAATTCAAATCCAGGCTCAAAGTCAAAACAAAATTCAAATGATAATATCCTCAGAATTTTTTGAGTAAGGAGCAGAGTGTTTTTTTTTGTGTGTGTACCCTTTAAATCTGTTAATACCAGCATTACTCCTTCTATGGCTCCTTCTTTGATTATTAATCACTTAACAAATTTAAACACAGTGTCGAAAAAGAAAACTTAAGAGCAAGCTTTTGATTACTATCTCTCCCCCACACTTGAACCAAAGCAATGCCCTCATTGCATAGAAAGAATTAAAATAACAGGGCATGCAAACTACCTGGGTAATGATCAAAAAGCATGGTAATAAGAGATATTTAAATTTAAAGAGCAAGGTATGGATAGTGTACTCCCTAGAGTTTGGCAGAGTATGTAGTGTAGCTCCCCCACACTTGAGTTCAGCTGTCGGAATGTGTAAGATGTTCTTGTAATAATTATTCTAAACAGCCAGAAGAACTCAAGTTAATTCTCCTCGTTCTCTCTCCTCTCTTTTTTATTTATAAAAACATATATAGGAATAATATGAAAGATAAAACATAAAACAAAAAATAGTAGGGAAATAATATTTAACCACTGGGTTGCCTCCCAGTAAGCTGCCCGTATTTATAGTCTTTGGCTAGACTCCCGCTTCGTTATCCTGGATCAAAAATAAAAGTAGACAACAGCTTCGCCAGGAAAACGAAGTTAGCAGTAATTAAGAGCAAACCACCTGGATCAAAACAGAACGTTAACTCGGCAAATAAAATAGGAAAATGTATACTCCACAAAACCTGGTGTTTGAGGAGGTACTGTCGGTAACGTAGTTCTAACAGGAGACCAGGTGGTGATGACTTTTCTTCCTCAAATTGGAGGATGTAAACATCCTCTCTTTGTTGTTGAGGCTTATGGAGGCAGGGTGAGAGTTCATGAGAGACTGGTGGTAGCACTTTCTCCTCAGATTCGAGAATATAAATATTCTCTTCCGGTTGATGAGGCTCAAACATTCAGCTTTTAATTGCTCCTCTTGTGCTGGGGATGGAGATGGAGGAGAATTGTAACTCTCAGACATTTGCTCCAACTCAGCGTCAGAGAAAAATGTCCTGATAAGTTTCTTTATCTCCTCATCAGAACTTGTAGCTTCAATAATATCTGGCTCGAATCGATCATCACTCCTTGGAGTCACCACTGGAATTTCTTCTAGCGGTTCGGTCTGGAGAAATTCGTCTGGCCCTTGTGTAGATTGCTGTTCATTCTGATTGAAGTAGCAGTATCCCAACTGAGCTTCTTGGTACTGTGTATTAGCCTGGTCGACTTCCCACCAATACGGCTCTCGATTTGACTGTTGAGGTGATTGATAATCCTTGACCAACCTTTGATATGAGGACATCTCCTCTTGCATGTGAGTCCATTCCAAATTGATCAACAATCTCTTCACTTCATCGTCGCCGCTCTCCATAATCAGTAATTATCCTTAAAAAAAACAAAAATAAAAATACCAAGTAGAATAGAACTAAAAATAGGAAAGAAATACAAAAACAAAAATTAACTAAATAGAAAAAACTAAATACGTAATAAAAAAGAGATAAAAGAGAATAGCTAAAATAAAAGGTAAGTAAAATTAAAATTAAATAAAGTGAGAACAAAATAAAATAAAACAGATATAAACAAAATTAAACAGATATCTCAATCAAATTAAAAATTATCAATTAACCTTGTCGGAGGTCCCCGGCAACGGCGCCAAAACTTGTTGGAAAAATATGTGACTACTTCTTCAACCTAGGCAGTGTACCTATCGTTTTGCGGAATAGTGGAAATGTGGGTTGTCATACTCTTGGGGACCTCGCTGTGGATAACTGATAGTGAAAATTAACTGAGAATTCTATTTAACAGATTTTATCATTTTTAGGGAAAGGATTAATAGCTAACTGATAAGACAATAAAAACAATTAATTAAAACAGAAAAGAAATAGAAATTGTAAATCTTTTTGGTTTTAAAGAAGCATCCCGGGTTGTTCTGCTCACCTATTTTATCTAATCATATTAATATAACTTTCCCACTTTAACAATAAACACAAGAATCTTAATTAGTTTATTGACCGTTTCCTGTCTAATAAACCCTAATTAATTTAAACAACAAGTGCAAATCTTGCTCAAGTCATAAATAAATTAATCGCATTATTAATAATCCCTATTGGAGATAGATTAACCTATACGGCGAGGAATATCGCTTCTAGTCGTTAACCCATTTGACTTCCTGTGTCTAGAACCTTGTCTCAGCACTGCATTTTAACAAAGAACTACAAATATCACTTTAATAATTGTACAAGAGAATTAAAGCGCATTAAGGAGAGGAATCAAAATACTGCTTAGATAAATTATACTGGAAAGATTATATAACACAATTATATAAAATAGGCTTGCTTCTAACCCGGGAAGCCGGGTTTATTATTCAGACATAATTATACACTAAAACATACGTAGGAAATAAAATAGCTGGAACCAACGAAGAAGAACGAATGGATAATCGATTCCTTCGTTGGTTCTCTGGAAATTAACAGCATAAGGCTGATGAAGAAAGAAAATAAAATGGAGAAGTGGGGGATAAGAAGATGGAATGGATCGTAGGTGTGAGCGATGGACTGTGGAAGAGATTTAATGATTATTTGAGGAGAAGGCTCGTGGGTTTTTATAGGAGAAGGAGAAGAAGAGGAAGGAAGGAGAAGGAAGAGACAGGCTGGATCACGCGTGCTAGTGGGTAAACAAGATAAGGGAGGTGCCAGCTGATGGAGTAGATGGATTGGGGCGGCTGAACGCGTGAGATAACTGTCGGTAGGCGCTGGATAAGTTGCAGGCGCCGCGGAGAAGATAAACAGCACCCAAGTTGTCGCGTTAAAATCTGGATCTGGCGCATTTTTTAGACACGTCCGCCCCTGTGTCCGCCTAAGCTCACGCGGACGCCTCTGATGTCCGCACCTCTGTCCGCCTAAACTCACGCGGACGCCTCTGATGTCCGCGCCTCTGTCCGCCTAAACTCACGCGGACGCCACTCGTGTCCTCGCCTCCGTCCGCCTAAGCTCACGCGGTCAGAATGAATATGTTTTCTATTTTCACGCGATCTTCAACCGGCTCCAGATTCTTCGTTATAAGTCCGTTTTACTCGCCGTTTGTTGCGTTGGAAAGCTTGTGAAATAAACTATTTCATTCCAACACTTTTTCCTGTATTTGATACATAAAACATATCAGTCCATATCAAGACATAAATCTTAGAAAAACATACGATAAGTGAGAAATATTATCCTGAAAGTGAGCAAGTATAAGGTAAATTAAACCCTTAAATGTCTATGTATTTCTCACTTATCAATAACCAATACTGTAATATACATGTATAATATACATAATCCTCCATCCAAACATTCATAAACATTCAACCATCCGTCCAATTCAAACAGTCATAAAATATCACAAACAATAATTGTATATCGAACGTATCGAAATAATAGCAGTATAATGTACAATGTACAATCGCCGTAGCGTACAGTTTCCATAGGTAATTTAATTTGGCCTTTAAGGCCCCATCCATCCAAACCATGTTTAATTAATACCAGTTGGGCGTCGTGTTAAGACAACCCGATAACCTCACCATGGACAGTAGTCCTCCCGTACACACAAAGGTGCTCATTTCGCCAGAGGTCTGGAGGCCCCTGACTATTCTCTTATGTCTCGTAAGACGTCCATATAAAAGGCCGTAGCCACCTGACCCACGATCCAAATAGGGCTCGTTGGGTATAAACCTGGAGCGGAACCCGATCGGGAACCCCTCAGTGATCACAAATGCGCAACCAAGTAGTTCGTAAACTACCGGGATTCCTCACCTCAACTCAACCATCTCTCTCTCATAATGTTTAAGATATGCTCTTAGTCTTATGGAGAATATAATTTATCAATTGGCTGCCCAATGGGTCTCACGCATACCTAGAAGTAATCTAGGTTATATTCATGTTCGAGATCCATGCTCTAGAGACCGACAATGTTGTGACTCGTTCCTAAGTGTTTTACTTAGGTTGCCATATACTTAATATTAATACTATGGTATTATATCAAGTAACCGTCTTGTCATCACATTAATGTTTATGTATGTTTATATAAGTCGATCTATAGTCGACATAGTGTTAGTCCCGTAGGACGCTCGTGCATAGATAATTAATGCAGTAACACACATAATCCTATACACGTATCCAAAACACTTAACACACAAGTGATATCAACCAAATCCGAGCCCAAGGAGTTTCCTTAGGACAACCCGGATCAAACCCCTTCACATACCGTTCACCAAGACCTAGGATGCGCAGTGTAGACCACTAGCTCGTCAAGCGCCTTCGTCTGAAGTATGATCTAAACGGTAATAAAACTATAAGTCAGTCTCCATGACTAACTACATCCAGTATTTCTGAATAACAAGTAACCCCGACAGTTCATCCCCGTATTTCTACAGTGATTTGTTACGGGTTATCTAAACCAGTCGGCTTTGTTACTAAAACTCGTATGTCAAAACATTATGACTGTTAAGTTTAATTCATTATATTTCTTTAATCTTATCCACCACTAAACTTAGGTATATAACCTATAGTTGCATGTATGCATGCATTATTATATTATTTTATTATCCACCATCCATTATATTATATGGTTTCCAACCATAATATATATCCATCCTTATATACATTATTCTTGTATATGTATATGTTTACCACATAGGTGAGTTTGATGAGTTATAAAACTCTTAGATTATATGTTACATTTTATCATCTTTTATTAGATGATTATTCCCATTAGTTGTATTATATTATATAACTTATATTAAGATTATTATCCTAATATCATGTAACATTTTATGTTGTATAATTACAACTCCTAAGGCTTAATCAATAAATACCTTAGTTTATAAATCTTATTTATTCATAGTTTGTCAGATTATTTAATGTGAATATCCTTTCTTATATTAATTCCATCTAAACCATATACTTGTTATAACATTTATAACATTATAGACCATAGTCTAAAATTCATTTTCCCATCTTTAATAATTCGGTACAGCACCTTATTTTTTATTTTAATTTCATTTTGACCACATAACATTATGTAATGTTATACCATATACTAAGATCATATAATATGATATTTTTATTTCCTTTAATTTATAACCTATAGTTTTTATACAAAACAATTTATATTGCCGCATAGGCATATACATTTATACCTTATTCTTTTCCATAATCCATAGTTTCCTTTATTTACAAAATCACCCCATAATTTATACCATGTTATATATATATCATATAATATAACATTTTTAACTTATAAAAGGGTATAACCTATGGTTATATTTTTGTAAAATTCCGAACAGACCTCAATATATTCTATAATTGCCATTTGGCCCAATTTATAACATATAGTTTTATAATATCATTAAAACTATATATTATACATATATCTTATTAAATACCCTTATATAATTCTAAAAATCACCAAATTTCACCAAAGGGTTATAATTTACATTATTAACCCATATATAATCGGTTATTACTGTAACACCCCCGAACCGGATGTCACAGACGCCAACCACCCACGTGGTTGACACAACAACACTATCAACACTAAGCTGCGGTCTGAACGACTGGAATTAAAACCATAATCAAGTCCAAGTACAAACTGAAATTACAACCGAGTACCGAGGGTCTACATCATAAGTCTTGCTTAAATACCACAACCTGAATCGTACAACAAAGGTCTAGTGATACATAATCTCAGCCCATACATTAAAACATACTACTCAAAATCCTGCCCATGTGGACTACCCCTAAGGTAGTCACCCTGCCTACTCTCCGCATGCTTCCTGTTTCATACCTGTAAAAATAAAGGACTCAGCAAAACTATGCTGAGTATGAACGTGTGTAGCCCGCATCAACATGGCAATAACACACAATATACACACAATATACAACATCAACATGGCAACACCCAACATGTTAAGCATAGAGTTAACAACAAGCACTACAAGCATGTAAACCATTCGAGCTTATAAGAGGATTCGAATAGTGATGATCCTCGCAGTGGGATCATTCAACGTTGAGTGTTTTCATTTCTTTTCCCTTTGTTTCCATCATGTGTGCTTCTCTTTCTCTTTCTTGCACCAGGTCTGGAGATGTAGGTTAGTTCCCGTGACCATATAAAATGGGGCCTATCTTTTCTTACTTCCTTATGGATTAATTGTGAGTTCTTATTACCACACGTTAGAGGACGTCTCCTCCATAGTTCATACCTCCATTCCCGGCGTCGTACGTCGAGAAAGAGGGGTCATCTTTAGACCCCAGGTTATGCTCTCCAATTAGCTGATCCTCTAATCCCGACGTCATGTCGAGAAAGAGGGGTCATCTCTAGACCCCAGGTCATGCTTCCCAAATTGCCAATCTTCCAATCCCGGCGTCGTACGTCGAGAAGAGGGGTCGTCTTTAGACCCCAAGATGTGCTTCACGATGGTCGGTCGAAGGATCTGATGCAGATACCAACTCCCGAGTATTCAATACAGCGGCCCGAGATGTTGTCTTCCCGGGTTATCTTCATGTTCCACCAGTTGATATTTACTCTTTATTATCATTAATGGATAGACACCATAGTGGGTGTCATGGTACTTCCTACATGGTTAGGGAGGAGTTCCCCTTAATAGAATTTCTTTGTTTTCATAGTTCACATTATCTCATCTCAAATTCCATAAACGAGAAGGGACTAAACTACTTGTGTGCGCGCAAATAATATACAACAATGATATAGAAATCATATAACACGATAAGCAAGCATCCAATTTCATGCTTTAATCTTAAGGTCTTTTTCACACAGAGCACACAGCACCAAGCCGTGTAACACGGCAACATACGAACCACACATGTCCATACTTTTTCGCAAGTACGAGTTGTCTCACACTCGGAGTTCGCTACGGCGCTAGCGTTAATTAAAACAATGTGTCAGTTTTATTATTTTATGTGATGACACTCTATAACGTTGTTATTCCCTAGGTATGTGTTAGATGATTGGTTTAGATTAATTCTAGACTTCACATGCACTCATTCTAGGCTTATCTTACTCCGAGGACACCCACAACTTGTTTTATACGTTAACTAAGTCTTTTGTTCCTTAGTTAAGGTTTAAAAGTGTTTTAAGCGCTAGTTATGTAACAAGTTTATATAACATATATATAACATGTCTAATGTGTATTCCCCCCTTCACTAATCTGTTGTCCAACGTTTCCCAAGTTGCTTGCCAAGTTAGCTAAGTATATCAGGTAGCCTCACTAAAACCCAGCCCAAAACAACTCCATTAATCCCTCTGAAAACCCATAATACAGAAGCAAGAAGGCTAAAACTCTGAAAACCAACCATTGTGTATATTTTTTCTTCGGTTTTTCATTGGTTGATTCCTAAATCCTCCAATGATTTTGCCACTTAATTTACCGATGTAATGATATTTCTAGTTCATACCTAAGACACCACTACACTCCTAATGCCTCAGAAAAATCTGTTACACAGAAAGCAATTTATCAGAACCAAAACACCAACCTGCTGTATCAATTTCTGTTATCATTCTTGTGGTTACCTCCTGTTACAGATCAGGGTTTCCTTTCTTCTTGTCTTTTTGTTTTCCCTCTCACACGATAATCTAACTACCTAGTTGAATGTCCTAATGTAGCTCTAATCCCCCAAGCAGACCCCAACTGACAGAAGCCTAAGACTAAACTCGACAAACTGAAACCGCAAGTAAGATCTGTTGTGGCTTCTTATTGATTCTTTTCTGTAAATTTTACCATCCTGTCTTTCAAACTTCTCCCCTATGTATTTATTACCCAATCAAACGTATCATCTCTATTTTAAACCCAAAGTTTCACCACCAAACACTCACTCAGTCTTCTACACAGGACAGAAACTAATTCACCACCTGAACCTAAAACTTGAAACCTCTGCTGTTTTTATCATCTTGGTTTTACAGACTGACCTCCATTTCTCCCAACTCATTTTAGCCATTCAGTTAAACATCTCAGTATGTTTGTTTTTCTTTTAAACTTTAGACAACTCAGGGCAACAAGTACAACTACTGAAAAAGAAACTCCTCATCAGTAATGAAAAGAAATCGAAAACAGAAACTGGAAGGAAAGACAGAAACCACCAGATGTGAGTTGTTGCATTTACTAACTGTTGTTTTTCTTCTTCTATTTTACTTATGTTTTCTTTTCTAGGCTTACTTACGACTCCTCCCAACTTTGTACTTCTTAGTTAATGTTTGTCACCACTAAAAACTAAGAACAACCCAGAGTTCTAAGTTACGGTTACAGGAACACAATCTTACTGAATCACTGAAAGTTGTTACCCACTTAACCACATTTATACAGAACCTAAGAATCTCATAAACTGTAACAGGTTATCCTTTTCTGTTATTGTTTCTACTGTTGTTACTTCTATTGCTAGTTAAGTAGTATAGGATGTGATAGTCTGAAGTTTTAATCAAACCAAAATAGTCCGGTTAATATCTATGGATAGTTTTTACCGAAACAGAACCTGAAATCTCTAAAAACCTAACACCTGTATTTTCCTCCTCCTATTCTCTTAATGCTTCAGATTGGGTTTTTTTTTAACTCTCCCCAAGTGTTGGTGACTCACTGTTATACCCAAAATTTCAACCCCCCCCCCCCCCCCCCGGAGTAGTCTCAAAGGCATACGTGTTGCAAAGGGCAAAATGGTCAAAATGCACCAATGTAGGATTTTCCAGGGACATTCTAGGGATTTTCTATTTTTATATGACTTGTTCATCATCTCCAAACACTTCCAAATATCATAGTCATTATGAAAGGTATTTCATGATTTTCTGATAATATTTATTCTGGAAATTTAGCTTTTAATTCATATTATAAGCTAATTTCTTTAATAATTAACACATGAAATAGCCTCAAAATAGAAATTAAAGGTTTCCAAAATTAAAATAAAATTGTCACATGGTTATCATGACTACATACAGTCACAAACCTGAAATTATCTTATTTGGAACCTTAGCCCAAAATTTAAAAGAGAAATTCAATCATTTTTGCAATTTTCTCTCTCCTTTGGAAAATGCCGAAATCAAAACAAAATGTCGTGAAATTTTAATACAAGATATAGGATGATTTTTAGAGAATAATGCCATTGGAATTTCGTTATTTTGACTTTCCAATAATAAGTTATGAATTATGGAAGATTCGAGATTGTGAGATTTTTATCTAATCGATTATTTATCAAACTAATCCGATTCCCACTCTCAAAATTCCTAAACATCATTCTTTACCTTCAGTTAAATTTTCATAATTTTTATCCGCTTGCAACATATTCTAAAAAATCAGATTCCCTTAGAGCACAAAATCAGTCTTTTAGATAAAGATCTTGCTCTATCAATTTGACCATGCTCTTTCTATAAAAGGACTCCCCAAAAACGAACTAGGGCAGAGGAGATCATCCCCAAAGTCAGAGAACTCAGCCGTCAACCTACTTCCAACGTTTTTTCAACCCCGAGCCTTGAATCTATACCGAAATCATCCCGAAATCACCAAAAAACACATTCCTTCTTCTCCCATTGAGATTCCTAGCACTAAAACACAAAAAATACAGAAGCAAACCGTGGTTAACAATACAAGGAAGAAGGAGCCAGAAGCTTGGGTCAAAGTCGAACCGGATTGGCCATCAACGAAGCTCTCGAAGATTCCCGACGTGAAGGAACAATCAAATCCCGAAGTCAAAACAGGTTGGAATTTGACTTCCTTAACTCCTCTGATCAGAATACACTTATATGTGAAATTTCTAATCGAATTGACTTTTTATTGCTTCTGAATTAATGTTTATTTGCGTTTCTGTTTACTAACTTGTTCACTAAGTTTCGTCCGTAATTCTTAGTCAAATTGAAAACTTTTGATCACTAACATGTTTATAATCTTTCAGGCTACCTACCCATAAATTTTGAGCCAAAAACACCACCGGGAACAGCCTCAACGCCGTCGTCCGAGGGCTGTCCGCACCCACAGACGCTATGTCCGGGGTCCCGGACGCTCTGTCCGAAAGCCGGACGCCCCCGGACGGTGGCGGGATATTTTTATTTTCAAAAGTTAGGGTTTTATAAAACATGTCCGGGCCCACGGACGTCCTGTCCGTGGCCCCGGACTTTTCAAAATCTCGTTTCTGATTAAATTTGACTTTTCTGTGTAATTAGGTTAACTAGGGTCCGTGGGTTCGGACATTAGGTCCGTAGCCGCGGACGGAAACAAAATTTGACCTAATTCTGCCTCCGAAACCCTAGTTTAGGTTGTTTTAATTTCCACATTTATTTTCTGTCAAAAAACGTTAAAAAATAAAAAAACAGAAGCACGCACCTAGGTTAAAAACAACTTTGTAGAGAGCCGTAAATAAACCAAGTAGAGGAAAAACGACCTAGGAAGGGTAATGAAAGTAATTTGAACCCTAATTAAGTCGAATATCAAGCCCCCGAACCCGAACTCTCCTTTCCTAATTTGATCTAGGTTAAAATTAGGTGGCGACTCATAATAGGTTCCAGTGAGCTAGCTTAGGTTTTAATAATTTGTTATATGACATAGTTATTAACCTTAGGTTATAAGTGGACCTAAAACCCGATTAGATCCTAATCAGCTTTAATCAACATAGGATAGGGTTTAAAATCGAGGCTCATAGACTGGCGACTCTGCTGGGGACAAAATTCTTAGTATTAACTTGTTTAATTTTAAGAAAGAGGGCTTAACTTGAAAATGTTTATTTATGGCCTTATTACTTTGTTTGTTTACTTTTGTGCGCACTTTAATTTCTTGACCTTTGCATCATGTGAGAGCGAGGGTTCAAGCAAACCGGTTCTACCCCGGGACCCGTTTGAGGGTCCCCTGTCAGGGACTCACACCTCTTAGGTGATGTGAATAAGTGGGGGAAAAGAGGAGGGTGTCGTCTAACCACACCCCCTTAATACCTGGGCTTTAGCCCCTAGCATTTTCCTGGCAGTATCCTTACCCAGCCCATTGTTTGGTCAGTCAAAGACCCGACCGTAGACGCACACCTTCAGGTGATGTGAAAAAAGTGGGGAAGCCCAAAGAGAATAGCGTGCAAGCCCTATTCCTTTGTGGTAACCTGGGCCCATGCCCCAAGCACCTCTCCGGATCGATCCATACCCGGTTTGATTAAAGCGTCTAGTGAGGACATGTTGAACTTGTGTGGGCCTTGTTTGCTTGTATGATCGGCCCACTACGCAGCCTAGAAATTGATAGGAACCTCTCCTACATCAACTCAGCACAACCTGAATTGGCAGCTTTATTGTTTACGGCCCAGAGGCCCTGTTTGGTTTGATATGTGTGTCATTTTGGGCTTTGGCCCAAAAGTTTAGACTTTGGTGATTTCTCTTTCAGCCTAATTTGAATTATCAATTTAGTTCTAGGCCCATGAAAAGAAAATCTACCTAAAGCAGTCCATAAGACATGAAAATCAATCAGGTTTTTTCATTTCGGCCCAAGGCCCATTCTAGTCTAGGTGAACTTTTTGTTTGGGCCCTGGCCCAAAGCCCTAGATCTAGGCATCATACCTTTTAGGCCCACTCCAAACCATTTGTTTAGGTTTTAACTCATTCGAATTCAAGATAGTTTTTCGTGACTCATTCATTCTAGTTTCTGGCCTCAAGGCCCAACAGGAACATCAAACAAATCTTAGACTTCAAAGTTTCTCTCTCGGCCCAGTGGCCCATTCATAGTTCATATGGCTTCCTTCAGCCTGTACATATCACCTCCAGATTAAGGGCTTTCAGGCCCACACATCCATTCTAGTCTAGAAGTCCCTCAGGCCCATATGTCTTACTTTTAGCCCAAACACTCTCCGGCCCAAGCGCCACAATCCCAAATCATTTTCGGCCCAGGTGCCACCTTCTCAAACACTCTTTGGCCCAAGCACCATACTATCAAACACTCTGGCCCAAGCATTCCGCCCCAAGCGGCACATCTTCACAACAATCCGGCCAAAGTGCCATAATCTTACAACACATTCCGGCCCAAGTGCCAACCCACTTATGAATCATTATGGCCTGGGTGCCTCACTTTCAATTCATCCAAGTCCGAGTGCCTATCCACATCCATGAAATCATCTAGGCCCGAGCGCCAATCCACATTCATGAAACCGTTTCAAGCCATGTACCTCACATTCAGGCCCAAGTGCCTCGTGCGCAACTTTTAGGCATTCCTAGTTCAGACTTTTCACGGAGCCCACACAGAGTCCAAGAAGAAGACGGTCACGATCATCTTAACGACATCCTAACAGTCAAGAGCTCGAGTCTTCAGCATGCCGACATCAGGCGGTTCAGCAGAGTTCAATTTCAAGGGAAAGTTTAGGGTTCCCATGCATTCTACTGCATAACTTGCTAAAACACTCATCTTTCAAATGCGTCGCTCAAAGTTTTCAAAGAATGATCGTTTTCAAACCACCAATAAGAAGCATCGATTTTTCATCTTCTTCCTCATGTTCACAAATGGATGACTTTTTCGAGTCTAAAGGGTAACAAAAAAAATTTTGTTTCACACAAGTTTCTTTTGAGAAAATGGTTCATGAAATAATTATTTCCCGCACAATGGCATGCAAAGACTTGTATTTTGTTTCCGAAATTTTAAACATGCCCTTCTAATCCCACAGTCCATCCCAAAATATCCACAAAGCATTCCAAATCCTCATCTGTTTAAGTGTTGTCATAAACCCCAGGTCAATGGGGGCAATCTGAGTTCATGATCATCATCTTTAATCTTTCGTTTAAGCGTGTGAGCTAGTCTCTAAGTGAAATTCGCGAGAGTGTCTTGAGCGGAAAAACCATGAGTGAACGAGCGTGTCATTTTTACACGACTCCGGTGAGACCACACACAAAGGAAAAGGTAAATGGCATAACTCCGACCGAAGGAGATAATTTGTAAATTTACTCTTAGATCTGCGAAAAGTAACAAAGAACAGATACACAACTATCAAGGATGACGAAGCACCTAGGTACAGCACCACATAGCCAAAAGCTTGCAAACCCTGTCATTAAACCCTAGGCACCCCCGCTGAGCCTTTCATATATCCCTTTTCGATATTATGAGCTCCACAAAATAACCTAGCCAATGATGAATGTTCGACCCGGTGACCAAAGGAGGCGAGGAGCCCGACTCTTAGATAACATTCTCATTAATCCAAAGAAGCAACGCCGCTATCAGCATGACGAAGCGATCCGCAAATGGTCCCAGAGTGACACAGGATCTAAAGAGCTCACATCAAAATAGCTCTCGAAACCCAAAGCCGGGAAACACAAGAACCCCGAAGGCAAAGTTAAGAAAGGATAAAACAAAAAGGCAATCCCGAAGTGCCTCGAAGAAATCCAAATGACAAAAAGAGAAATGGTGTAAAGGACAACTTCAAAAGTCCAAGTCCAGAAGCTCGAAAACAACGTCAGCACAAGGCAGCTAGACGACTTCAAGACAAGGAAGATGAATCGGAGAGAAGACGCAAGTTGCAGCTTTGGTCGCCCACTTAAGCTCCACATACCTCAAATATCCCTCCATGGTCCCGTTGTCCTTCATCACACCCCATGGCCACGTTATAAGCTTTAAAGACTTCCGACTTGATAGTTGTGTGTCCAATCACGTGAAAGTAACAGATCAAATGCGTAAATCCATCAAATATCGAATTCAATGGTCTAGAAGTTGTGACCGTAGGTGAGGAACGAGTGCAAGCACCAAACACGCCGAGTGTAGGTTAGGAAGCACCACATAAAAACATAAGCCTTGACCCTGTAAGGACGAGACTCGTTCGCACGTTTAATAAAAGAAAATACTGGGGGTAATCGATCGTTCCGACCGATTGCCATGAACTCTAGCTCAGATTTTCTTAAGGGAAAAGTACTGGGGGCAATTGTTGGTTCCAACAATTGCTATGACAACACCAATTGGAACCCAGAGCTCAAACATCACCACCACCATTCCACCTCAAGCCTATCATTGGCCTTACCTCCACAAAAACATCAGGCCCGTCATAACCCGGACCACCACCCAAAATCATAGCCTAATCCCAGGTCTATCACAAATCCTGAACACCAGAAAAAGCCTTTAACACCACAACAAACACCACACACTTCCAACAATGACATGTTCATTTTTCAAGAAACAAATTGCAGATATGAAATTTTTAGTCAGGGAATGATCATTTCACTTTCCTTTTTCAGCAGAGTCTTTCTCAAACATTGCCATGTTTGGCACCTTTTCCAACAAAATCCTATTTTGAACGAGCATCTTTCATATATTTTGATTGCATACATCTTATCATCATTGCCATGTTTGGCACTCCAGTGATCAGTTTTATCATTTGCACGAGGCCATTATTCTCCTAACTTATTTTTAGTTCGAGACCCAAAATCGGTGCAAGGCCCTGCAGATTCCTCATTCAGTACGAGACCTAGCATCTTCATTCAGTACGAGACCTAGAATCAGTGTGAGATCCAACTTTTTCTTCATCCATTCAGTACGAGACTTCAGTTCGAGACCCATCTTATTCATCAGTGCGAGACCCACCATCTTCATCAGTACGAGGCCCATCATTTTCTTCAGTGCGAGATCATGCAACTTCATCAGTGCGAGACCATCATATTCGTTAATGCGAGACCTATCATCTTCATCGGTGCGAGACCCATCACTTTCATCAGTGCGAGACCGAGCGTCATCATCCAGTACGAGACCTAGTATCATCTTCAATGCGAGACAAGTACGAGACAGAGCGTGATCTAAGTTGGCGGGGCAGAGGCAATAAGTCCCCATCTTCATGTCAACTTCTTGGGAGAAACAACTAGTGGGCAGTGGCAATAAGTCCCCTTGGTAATCTAGAAGTTATCCCAGCACCCCAGTTGGTGGGCAGAGGCAATAAGTCCCTATAGTATACCAACAAGGAGCATTGGAACGGGTTTCGGTCCCCAGAAGCATCCGAACATCATTTTCATATCATCCATATCATTTACATCATTTTCATCATCTACATTTGCATCACTTTCATTTGCATCATTTTCATATCATCCATCTGCATTATCCAGGCGCGTCACAAGACCTGGCGACAGAAAGTTGGCGAGGTGATGGCAATAAATCCTCCTTTTGCGATGTCAACTTATTTTTGGGATCAACAACTGGTGGGCAAAGGCAATAAGTCCCCAAGGTTTTTACCAGGAGTTATCCCTGCACACCGGCTTGGGGGGCGATGGCAATAAGTCCACATTGGGTCCAGCCAGGAGCATTGGCACGGGTTTTGGTCCCCAGAAGGATCCGAGCATCATCAACATCAGCATCATCAACATCAGCATCATCAACATCATCAGCATCATAGGCATCGCTAGCACATCAGCATTCTTGCATCTACACATTATTTCATTTTCATAATTTTTAGGTAGTCAACACCTTAGAATAGCTTGACATCATTTCATTTATCATAGGCAGTCAACGCCTTAGAATAGCTTGACATCTTTTCATTCAGTTTAGGTACTCGACGCCTTAGAATAGCTCAACATTACTTCATCTTCGCTTATAGGTAGTCAACGCCTTAGAACCTCTTGACATTATTTCATTTTTATCTCACTTTTAGGTAGTCAACACCTTAGAATAGCTTAACATCATTTTCATCACTTTAGGTAGTCATCGCCTTAGAATAGCTTGACATCATTTTCTCCTTTAGGTAGTCAGCGCCTTAGAATAGCTCGACAACATATCGTCACTTCAGGTAGTTGGTGCCTTCGAATAGTTCAACAACATCTCCTTCTCCTTTAGGTAGTCAGTGCTTTCGAATAGCTCGACACAACCCACTAGGTTTTCAACGGCATATAGGGTCTTTTAAGATCCACAATTTTGGGGTATCACTCAGGCATCAACTAGTCTTTTCATCTTCATTACAAAGCCTAGTTGACGAGGGGCAATCTTTATACCCAAAATTTCAACCCCCCCCCCCCCCCCGGAGTAGTCTCAAAGGCATACGTGTTGCAAAGGGCAAAATGGTCAAAATGCACCAATAGGATTTTCCAGGGACATTCTAGGGATTTTCTATTTTTATATGACTTGTTCATCATCTCCAAACACTTCCAAATATCATAGTCATTATGAAAGGTATTTCATGATTTTCTGATAATATTTATTCTGGAAATTTAGCTTTTAATTCATATTATAAGCTAATTTCTTTAATAATTAACACATGAAATAGCCTCAAAATAGAAATTAAAGGTTTCCAAAATTAAAATAAAATTGTCACATGGTTATCATGACTACATACAGTCACAAACCTGAAATTATCTTATTTGGAACCTTAGCCCAAAATTTAAAAGAGAAATTCAATCATTTTTGCAATTTTCTCTCTCCTTTGGAAAATGCCGAAATCAAAACAAAATGTCGTGAAATTTTAATACAAGATATAGGATGATTTTTAGAAAATAATACCGTTGGAATTTCGTTATTTCGACTTTCCAATAATAAGTTATGAATTATGGAAGATTCGAGATTGTGAGATTTTTATCTAATCGATTATTTATCAAACTAATCCGATTCCAACTCTCAAAATTCCTAAAAATCATTCTTTACCTTCAGTTAAATTTTCATAATTTTATCGGCTTGCAACATATTCTAAAAAATCAGATTCCCTTAGAGCACAAAATCAGTCTTTTAGATAAAGATCTTGCTCTATCAATTTAACCATGCTCTTTCTATCAAAGGACTCCCCAAAAACAAACTAGGGCAGAGGAGATCATCCCCAAAGTCAGAGAACTCAGCCGTCAACCTACTTCCAACGTTTTTGCAACCCCGAGCCTCGAATCTATACCGAAATCATCCCGAAATCACCAAAAAACACATTCCTTCTTCTCCCATTGAGATTCCTAGCACTAAAACACAAAAAATACAGAAGCAAACCGTGGTTAACAATACAAGGAAGAAGGAGCCAGAAGCTTGGGTTAAAGTCGAACCGGATAGGCCATCAACGAAGCTCTCGAAGATTCCCGACGTGAAGGAACAATCAAATCCCGAAGTCAAAATAGGTTGGAATTTGACTTCCTTAACTCCTCTGATCAGAATACACTTATGTGTGAAATTTCTAATCGAATTGACTTTTTATTGCTTCTGAATTAATGTTTATTTGTGTTTCTGTTTACTAACTTGTTCAATAAGTTTCGTCCGTAATTCTTAGTCAAATTGAAAACTTTTGATCACTAACATGTTTATAATCTTTCAGGCTACCTACCCATAAATTTTGAGCCAAAAACACCACCGGGAACAGCCTCAACGCCGCCGTCCGAGGGCTGTCCGCACCCACGGACGCTATGTCCGGGGTCCCGGATGCTCTGTCCGAAAGCCGGACGCCCCCGGACAGTGGCGGGATATTTTTATTTTCAAAAGTTAGGGTTTTATAAAACATGTCCGGGCCCACGGATGTCCTGTCCGTGGCCCCGGACTTTTCAAAATCTCGTTTCTGATTAAATTTGACTTTTCTGTGTAATTAGGTTAACTAGGGTCCGTGGGTTCGGACATTAGGTCCGTAGCCGCGGATGGAAACAAAATTTGACCTAATTCTACCTCTGAAACCCTAGTTTAGGTTGTTTTAATTTCCACATTTATTTTCTGTCAAAAAACGTTAAAAAATAAAAAAAAAAACAGAAGCACGCACCTAGGTTAAAAACAACTTTGTAGAGAGCCGTAAATAAACCAAGTAGAGGAAAAACGACCTAGGAAGGGTAATGAAAGTAATTTGAACCCTAATTAAGTCGAATATCAAGCCCCCGAACCCGAACTCTCCTTTCCTAATTTGATCTAGGTTAAAATTAGGTGGCGACTCATAATAGGTTCCAGTGAGCTAGCTTAGGTTTTAATAATTTTGTTATATGACATAGTTATTAACCTTAGGTTATAAGTGGACCTAAAACCCGATTAGATCCTAATCAGCTTTAATCAACATAGGATAGGGTTTAAAATCGAGGCTCACACTCACGTAAGTGTATTTGTAACTTATGGGATCCAGCATTAAGTCAGTAAGATTCTGATACTGCACTGGAGTTCACTCATACAGAAGACAAAAATATTTCAGGAAGGCCATAACTGTAACAGCAGCAAACTGCTACTTTGTTTTCTGTTTCTTTTAAGTTACTACTTGTTTCTGTTTTCTTCTCCTTTCAAAATCTCTCGTATAAATCCTCAGTCAGGTGTGTGTACAAGATGGTGAATGTATTAACAACTCAAACTACCCCAGAATTTCTAGTATACAGAGGCTGCATGTTGCAGTCTTTGCATGAATATTAGTTTCAACAGGTTTGGTCTTATCTATTGTTTTCTGATCTTGGAATCAGTTTAGGAATAACTTACCCCTGATGATAACTTAATTGTTTTCCTTAGTTGATCTTGGCACACCACGGGACCCTCTACACCTTGGTCACTCGACAACACTGGGTGAAATTTTTCAGAAGTTAGACTTGGTACTCAGAGAACAATGGGGAATGTGGTGAAGAAAATTGTTTCAGGTACTCACCTTCTGGTTATGCTCCAGCAGAGAAGTTGAGCAGCTATGGTCCAAGATAAGTTCGAGAAAGCCTAGAGGACTGCATGCGGGGTTGGTACAAGACAGGAGAACAAGAAAAAAAGTATTAGAGTAGTCTTCAACAGTCTCGGTATACAAGAGAACACAGGGATAATTCAAGGGCTGTTTTGGTTCACCTGAGGATGATTTTCCAAGCCAAGATGCTGGCTCATTGCTAGCTTTGTTTGTGAATGAGAATGCCACTGCTTGCAGGGAGGTACCGCTATGCAGGAATAGTGGAGTATTAGCCCAGGTTTATAGCGAAACAGAAGAGGACAGAAGAAGAACAAGAGCACAATCAGGTAGACTTGACTTACCTCCACGAAAGAGTAACAACAGGTGTTACCGTCTTGCTGTTGGCGGGGGCAAGCAAGTAAGAAGTAGGTTGACTGATCAAGGGTATTAATCAGGGGACAATAGGTAGGAGGAATCCGTTGAGTGATTTCGACAGGGAACAGCCTGGGGAATTGGAGGGCACACACGAGGTAGAGAGGGGGCAATTCTTGTGTCTCTGAAACAGAGAATTATGGGTTAGATTAGCTCCTCAGTTGCAGGGATTTATGGGGAGTGTTAATCACGATTTAATGTCGTAGAAGTTAGGAAAAGGATTATTCTGATGTGCATGTCTTAAGTCTGCCATTATTTTACTGAAGTCTAACTCAACACATGTGGCAGTTTGTGGAGTTCACACTCTGATGCACGGCCATACTTCCCTGTCCAATTCCTCAAACTCAGCAACCGGTAACAGCATGGGTGTCTCTGTTTCCTTCTTGTTCGATCTGGTGCTTCATCAAGGAAGAAGAAGGAATTGGCGCTACAGGGAGTACGTGTTTGATTCCTTTTGTTTTTTGTAGTTAGCTTACTCGACTTAATACTGATATTAAGTTGTTGGGATATGTTACCGAAATCGAGCATAGCTCAACCGGTTAAGCATTCGGGGAAGGTACGGGAGGTCTCGGGTTCGAACCTCAGCGGGAGCGTCTTTGCTCCTTTTTCTTCCCCTCTTTTTTTGTATAGGTTATACATGATTATTCATATATGTACGACTATATCTTATATCGTGTCATTATATATTTTTTTTGTAATGAAGTTATGCGACGTTATCGTCACTTATTTACAACGTTACAATATCGTAACATTACGTACGTGTATTTTTCGTATTCGTACATATATATATATATACTAGATTTAATTGTTCGTACGTTATTTTATGTCTGAATTATAAAACGTGTTATGATTTTATGCGTTTAAATGTTCAGGGGTGTTTCAACTTACCCCCCTTAAAAGAGACTTCGTCCCGAAGTCTTAATTCCTTAACTTGTATTTTCCACTCCCGTAATCTTAGGGATCAAGTCCCGCATTCATTCACGATAACCTAGGGTTTAAGTCCCATAATTATAATTCTCAGTGCTTCTAAGCACCCTACCACATTAGTGGCTTCACACAAGTTCTCATAGTAGACCAAGAAGCTAGCAATATGTATAACATGCTAAAGCGCAAGCCAAGGCACACAACATTCATTCATACAGAGTATATAACATGCTAAGGTGCAAACCATGGCACACGACATTCATTCATACAAAGTGTACATAAACGTACATAACATTCTCACACACAAGTCTACCAACCATCAACATGTGATTGTAGGATTACAACACAGTGACACACGCAAAATATGCACAACGAAATGCGCTTACCCCCCTTAAAAGGGATACGCCCTCATACCCTACACTAAACCGAAACATCGGTGAAAAGATGGGGATACACATCTCTCATTTTATCCTCCAGCTCCCATGTGGCTTCCTCCATATCCTGGTTCGACCATAACACTTTCACTAGTCTAATTGACTTGTTCCGGGTCTCCCGGGTCTTAGTGTCTAGGATTCTTTGAGGTGTCTTCACTGATCTCAATGTGGGCTCTAGAACTAGCCTCTTGGGCTGTAGTACATGTGAAGGATCGGGCATGTATTTCTTTAGCTGAGAGACGTGGAATATATCATGAACTCGTCCC
The DNA here is from genome assembly GCA_023374045.1 of Limonium bicolor. Taxonomy (NCBI): domain Eukaryota; kingdom Viridiplantae; phylum Streptophyta; class Magnoliopsida; order Caryophyllales; family Plumbaginaceae; genus Limonium; species Limonium bicolor. The sequence goes on from JAIOTZ010000956.1 coordinate 21,530, forward strand.
AACTCTGAGGGTAGATCAAGTCGATAAGCAACTGGGCCCACACGCTCCCTAATACTGTAGGGGCCTACGAACTTCGGGCTCAACTTTCCTTTTTGCCCAAATCTGAAAATTCCTTTCATCGGCGATACTCGCAAGAACACTCGCCAACTGCGAACTCCAGGTCTCGGCGTCTGTTATCTGCATATGCTTTCTGTCTATCCTGTGTGACCTTTATGTTCTTTCTGATCTGCTGAACCTCTGCCTGAACCTGCTGCAAATAGTCTGGGCCTATGATAAAAGCTTCGCTGGACTCATCTCAGCACAACGGTGTACGGCAAGGTCTACCATATAACGCCTGAAAGGGTGGCATCTTGATTGAGGCATGATAACTGTTATTATATGCAAACTCGATGAGGTGCAACTTGTCCAACCAACTGCTCTGGAAGTCCAAGGCACATGCTCTAAGCATGTCCTCTAGGGTTTGGATGGTTCTCTCCGTCTGACCATCGGTCTGCGGGTGAAAAGCAGTGCTAAGCCTCAGCTCGGTGCCTAACGCTTCTCGTGAAGCCCTCCAATATCTCGAAAGGAATCTCGTGTCCCTATCCGACACTATTGTCTTTGGCACTCCGTGGTGTCTTAAAATCTCCTTATCAAAAAGCTCGGCTAGTTTCGACACCTTCCATGTGTCCTTCATTGGAATGAATCTTGCTACCTTAGTAAGGCGATCCACAATTACCCATATCATATTCAATCCTCCTCTGGTCGGTGGCAGTCCAACTACAAAATCCATCGATAGGTCATAGAATTTCCACTCTGGGATAGGCATTGGCTGCATTGTGCCTCTAGGTATTCAGTGCTCAAATTTTATTTTCTGACAGGTGAGGCATCTGATAACGAAGTTCAAGACGTCGTTCTTCATGCCAACCCACCAAAAGTATCGCTTCATGTCTTTGTTCATTTTTGAAGCTCCAGGGTGAATAGAAGTAGTAGAAGAATGAGACTCTCTCATGACGCGCTCCTTGAGCTCTACGCTCTCGTGGGGGATACATAGTCTGCCATTCACACAAATCAGGCCATCCTCATGAAGCTGGTAGTCATATTTCTTCTTATTTAATGTGCCATCGACTAACTTCCGTCTAATATCAGCCATTACTCTGTCATTCTGCTGAGCATTACGGACTTCTTCGACTAGGCTGGTGCCTGCTATGAGTGTATGCAATGTGTGAGCTCTGCGGCTAAGTGCATCGGCAACTACATTGGCTTTGCCCTCCTTATACTGAAGGTTGATATCATAATCCTTGAGGAACTCCATCCATCTGCGTTGTCTCATATTCAGTTCTTTTTGGGTGAAGACATACCTTAAGCTTTTGTGATCGGAGTAGATGGTGATCTGTGAACCATAAAGGTAATGAGTAATGACGCCAGATTTTGAGTGCAAACATGACTGCTCCTAGCTCAAGATCATGTGTGGGGTAGTGCTCCTCGTGCTTCTTCAGCTGTCGGGAGGCATAGACGACGACCTTCCCGTGCTGCATGAGGACACATCCCATACCCATACTGGATGCATCACAGTAGACTTCATATCCATCAGTACCTTCGGGAATCGTGAGGATGGGGGCTGAGGTCAATGCATCTTTCAACTTCTGAAACGTTGTCTCACAGTCTCCTGTCCATGTAAAAGGGGTGTCTTTCTTGATGAGGTTTGTCATAGGTTATGCGATGCGGGAGAAGTCCTTAACAAACCGTCGGTAGTAGCCTGCTAGACCAAGGAAACTTCGTATATCTGTCACAGACTTCGGTCTCGGCCATGTACGTACTGCCTCCACTTTAGCTGGATCAACTGCTATCCCGAAAACAGAAATGATATGTCCAAGGAATGCTACTTGATCTAACCAGAATTCACACTTAGAGACTTTGGCATACAACTGGTTGGTTCTAAGAGTCTCGAGTACCTGCCTGAGATGGTGCTGATGCTCTTCCTTGGTTCTCGAATATACCAGTATATCATCAATAAATACCACGACTGTCTTGTCCAACTGATCTCTGAAAACTCAGTGCATCAAGTCCATAAACCTCGTTGGGGCATTAGTCAGTCCAAACGGCATAACGGTGAATTCATAGTGGCCGTATCGGGTCCTAAATGCGGTCTTTTCGATGTCGCTCTCCTTCACTGGGATCTGATGGTATCCTGATCTGAGGTCGATCTTCGAAAATACTGTCGCTCCTCTGAGCTGGTCGAACAGATCATCTATGCGTGGTAAAGGGTAGCGGTTCTTCACTGTCACTGCATTCAGCTCTCGATAATCAATGCATAGGAGGCTGCCGTCTTTCTTCTTGACAAATATACGGGTGCGCCCCAAGGGGATACGCTCGGGCGTATGAATCCCTTATCCAACAACTCCTTCAATTGCTCCTTCAACTCAGCCATTTCTGCCGGGGCCATTCTGTACGGGGCTTTGGCAATAGGTCCTGTCCCGGGTACTAAGTCAATAGTGAACTCAACCTCTCGTGGTGGTGGCATACCGGGAAGCTCCTTAGGGAAGAGGTCTGGAAACTCCCCAACCACTGGTACATCAGGGTTAAACTCCGGGTCTTGCTGGATGTCCTGTACATAACAGAGGTACACCTCCTGCTGCTTCTGAATCTCCTTGGCCATGGTCATGGCTGAAATGACTTTCACAGACGGCTGTCGGGGGTGCTGGCGGTAAGATACAGTAACGCCGGACGGGCTCTTCAGCAGTAATCTATGCTCGGCACACAATATACGACCTCGGTGTTTCTCTAACCAATTCATGCCCACGATGACGTCAAAACCCAGGCCTCTGAACTCTATCAGGTCCAACGGGAAGTCCTCCTCTCGGATTCTGATGGTGGCTCCTCGAAAATACCGGGTACATCGAACTCTTTCTTTTGAAGGTAGTGTCACACTGAAGTCTTCCAACTCCACAGGCTCGAGGTGCAACTGCTCGGCTAATGTCGGGGATACAAAAGTGTGTGAGGCTCCAGAGTCAAATAATACTGAGGCTGGGACTCCATTCACCGGAAAGGTGCCAGTGATAATGTGGCCGCTGTCACCAGCCTGAGCCTGTGTGAGAATGCTCAGGGTACCCTCTCTCCAGGGTTCAACACCTATTTCCAAAAATAACGTGTATAAGTACAATTAGTGACGGTACGAGAAGAGTAGTAGGTAATCATCCTTTCTTTATTCATCTTTCCAACATTACACTTTCATTTCTTTTACACAACTTAATGCAAAAGATACATGGCTCAATATTTCCTAAAGGTTAGGTTTAGGCGTCCAGGCTTCATATGGGTAGCGTTTATCACTGTTGAGGGTGCGGTGTTCGGCTTGATTCTCTTAATCCCGTGGTATAGCATTCTCGATGGTCCGCCCATGATCAACACGTCACCGGATTTTAGCCAGATCTTCATAGCTCGATCAATCCTCTTTTCTTCACCATAGAGGAACTCAGCATCATCTCCGATGGACACAGACACTATGGGTATCCCTTGGTCTAGGGTCTCCTGCGTCTCGTCCTTGTCTTGGTGTAATCCAAGTCGGCCTTCCCTCTCGTAGAAGTTGATGATGCAGATGTCGGCTTGTAGGTCGGGTACTGGTTGTACTTCGCGTTGCTGTGCAACGCGTAGGGTTGCCGTAATTAGGGATAGAAAGTCTTCGGGAATTGGTGGTGCATGTGCTCCGTCGGTGGATAGCTCTTCGTATATGGGTTCCAAATCTTACCTAGGCACATCATTCTGAGTTTCATCATCTTTCCTCCGGGGTATGTGTGTAGAACCCGCCTGGTCCCACTCCAAACTTACGACATCTTCGAATAATGGCTACTTGGGCTTCAGGTGTTAGGTATCCTGGTAGTAGAATCATCCCGGGCTGGATAACTTGGTTTTCACTTGGGTAGTAGGGATTCTCAAGGTTGTACCCGTCGGGTTCGAGGTTTGGATTTATTGGGAAGCACATGTCAAAGGTTTCTACTGCATTTAAGGGTAGTCTAGTTCTTTAGTGGTACTAGTAATTTAGCAAATTTCATGCATGGTCATACAGCTTGGCATACAAGAATTTAGACATGCTTTTCAAACATTTAGGGTTTCAAGGTTTACCTGCAGCTGTGGGTGAGTCTGGTCCCTCGGTGCGGTCCATGATGTGCAACACCGCCTTCCCTGGCCTCGAGGTAGATGCCTTCTGGGAGTCTCGGGATCCCGCTCCGTGCGTAGGCTGGGTGTGCTGGGCTCCACGCTGGCCTCCGGGTCCCGATCTCTGGTCACCTCTCGCACCATAGCCGGGCCTGTAATTCTTGCTCTGGGGATTCGCGAAGCACTCAAAGGCCCTGTGCCCGCTCTTCTTGCAGTAAAGCACTCTATCTGGTTGCCCTGACAGTCAACCGGGGTGGTTCTTCGAGCATCGTACAGATATATCGGCGCTCGGTCCACTTGCTCGGACCGGCTCCAGTCCCTAAACAGGTTACTTGGTTAGTCAACAACAAGTCATAATAACTGTAAAGATATTTAAGTGCTAGAGTTTGTTTCATTTTACCCCTGGGTGGGTATGAGCGGAACGGCTTAGTCGCAGTAGCCGGGTGGCTCAGCTGAAGTCTCTCTGTAGGCTTATTCCCCTGGTATTTCGCTCGCTTCCTGGTCGGGTAGTACTTGTCCCTTCTCACGCCCTTCTGTGTGCGGTCCTCTGAGTCACCGTCCTTCACCTTCCTTTTCCTAGCGAATTCCTCATCCCGCATCTGGACGGTGATCTCGACCTGGGACGCTGCATGATAGCAGTCCTGTGCAAAATAGGGTTTAGTAAACTCTTCACAATATAACATTTAATACAAATTCATAGTTCAAGTTCAACCTGGATCGTGGCGTAACGACTGGGCCCCATGCCATATCTGATGCGGTGATTCAGTCCACCATAGAAACGCTCCACTAAGATCTCATGAATATCCCAAGCCTGGAAGTACACGAAGTAGAGCAGTGAACGCCGAGTAGTATTTGTCTACGGTCATCCCCTCGGTCTGCCTCAGGGTGTCTAGCTCAATTCGCTTCTTGGTCCGGAGGTGGGCGGGGTAGTACTTAGCCCTCAGCAACGCAGTGTAAGCATCCCATCCAAAAGTGGGGTCGGCTAGGTGAGCATCCTTCACAAGCTTCCACCAATCGCTCGCTGACTCTCGTAGGTAGTAGGCTGCGAGTCTGACCTTAGCCTCAGCCGGAACATTCAAAGTGTCGAAGGCGGTCTCTAGGAGGCTGATGTAGTTCTCTAAGTAGGTGGGGTCCGTCTCTCCTCGGAACTCGGCCGGTCAAAGGTCTGCTAAGCTCTTCACCCAGTTTGTCTCCTGGGTGGGTGAGGGGTGGTGGCGGTGGTGCCTGCTGGGCTCCTGGCTGGAAACCCATGTGACCTAGGGCTGCTGCTACTATCTCAGCTATGGTCTGCCCCGCAGCTACGCTATCTTGCTCCATTTGGCCACGGCCTCGTCCTCGACCTCGTCGTCCAGACATCTGAAAATGTCGTTGTTAGTTTAGACATTCACAAGAACTTACTCAAGTTATTATCGCCCTTGCTGGCGGTTTAAATTGGTAAAGTCGTGCCTCACATTACTAACCCTTAATCCCGTTTCCCAAATTTAAATTTTCCTATTCTCGGTACTTCTCTGTTCCAGTCATCAGAGCGCAACTACGCTCTGATACCACTTTCTGTAACACCCCCGAACCGGATGTCACAGACGCCAACCACCCACGTGGTTGACACAACAACACTATCAACACTAAGCTGCGGTCTGAACGACTGGAATTAAAACCATAATCAAGTCCAAGTACAAACTGAATTACAACCAAGTACCGAGAGTCTACATTATAAGTCTTGCTTAAATAACACAACCCGAATCGTACAACAAAGGTATAGTGATACATAATCTCAGCACATAAATTAAAACATACTACTCAAAATCCTGCCCATGTGGACTACCCCTAAGGTAGTCACCCTGCCTACTCTCCGCCTGCTTCCTGTTTCATACCTGTAAAAATAAAAGACTCAGCAAAACTATGCTGAGTATGAACGTGTGTAGCCCGCATGTTACCGGGCCACACGACTACTTGGTCGAATATGATTAAGTCCAATTTGCATGCGATAGTAAAGCAATAACACAAAATATACAACATCAACATGGCAACACCCAACATGTTAAGCTTAGAGTTAACAACAAGCACTACAAGCTTGTAAACCATTCGAGCTTATAAGAGGATTCGAATAGTGATGATCCTCGTAGTGGGATCATTCAACGTTGAGTGTTTTCATTTCTTTTCCCTTTGTTTCCATCATGTGTGCTTCTCTTTCTCTTTCTTGCACCAGGTCTGGGGATGTAGGTTAGTTCCCGTGACCATATAAAATGGGGCCTATCTTTTCTTACTTCCTTATGGATTAAATGTGAGTTCTCTTATTACCGCACGTTAGAGGACGTCTCCTCCATAGTTCATACCTCCATTCCCGACGTCGTACGTCGAGAAAAAGGGGTCATCTTTAGACCCCAGGTTATGCTCTCCAATTAGCTGATCCTCCAATCCCGACGTCATGTCGAGAAAGAGGGGTCATCTCTAGACCCCAGGTCATGCTTCCCAAATTGCCAATCTTCCAATCCCGGCGTCGTACGTCGAGAAAGAGGGGTTGTCTTTAGACCCCAAGATGTGCTTCACGATGGTCGGTCGAAGGATCTGATGCAGATACCAACTCCCGAGTATTCAATACCGCGCGGCCCGAGATGTTGTCTTCCCGGGTTATCTTCATGTTCCACCAGTTGATATTTACTCTTTATTATCATTAATGGATAGACACCATAGTGGGTGTCATGGTACTTCCTCCATGGTTAGGGAGGAGTTCCCCTTAATAGAATTTCTTTGTTTTCATAGTTCACATTATCTCATCTCAAATTCCATAAACGAGAAGGGACTAAACTACTGTGTGCGCGCAAATAATATTCAACAATGATATAGAAATCATATAACACGATAAGCAAGCAATCCAATTTCATGCTTTAATCTTAAGGTCTTTTTCACACAGAGCACACAGCACACAAGCCGTGTAACACGGCAACATACGAACCACACATGTCCATACCTTTTTCGCAAGTACGAGTTGTCTCACACTCGGAGTCCCGGTCGGAGTTCGCTACGGCGCTAGCGTTAATTAAAACAATGTGTCAGTTTATTATTTTATGTGATGACACTCTATAACGTATGTTATTCCCTAGGTATGTTGTTAGATGCTTGGTTTATATTAATTCCTAGAACTTCACATGCACTCATTCTAGGCTTATCTTACTCCGAGGACACCCACAACTTGTTTTATATGTTAACTAAGTCTTTTGTTCCTTAGTTAAGGTTTAAAAGTGTTTTAAGCGCTAGTTATGTAACAAGTTTATATAACATATATATAACATGTCTAATGTGTATTCCCCCCTTAGATAACTAGGTGAGGAATGTTTTAACCCTTGTATAATGATAATATAGATCATGGAATACCCCTAAACCCATTTATACAGAAGTCCCAAAAGTTCTAAAATCTGAAGCACAAGTCCCCTTGTAACACCTTATCTACCTTACTCTTAATGTAGTAATTGACGTGTAACTTTCTCCACATGCTTCGGTATCCTAGTTAAGTTCATTGGCTATTATTTGAATTCATTATTAGACTAGGATCACTCTTATAACACCCTAGTAACACCATCATACAGAAGCTCAATCATTACCGAAACTGAAGCATGACTTAAGTACTTCCTCTCTTTAACCATCTGTTCACTCACTAATCTGTTGTCCAACGTTTCCCAAGTTGCTTGCCAAGTTAGCTAACTATATCAGGTAGCCTCACTAAAACCCAGCCCAAAACAACTCCATTAATCCCTCTGAAAACACATCATACAGAAGCAAGAAGGCTAAAACTCTGAAAACCAACCACTGTGTATATTTTTTTTTTCTTCTGTTTTTCATCGGTTGCCTGATTCCTAAATCCTCCAATGATTTTGCCACTTAATTTACCGCTGTAATGATGTTTCTAGTTCATACCTAAGACACCACTACACTCCTAATACCTTAGAAAAATCTGTTACACAGAAAGCAATTTTTCAGAACCAAAACACCAACCTGCTGTATCAATTTCTGTTATCATTCTTGTGGTTACCTCCTGTTACAGATCAGGGTTTCCTTTCTTCTTGTCTTTTTGTTTTCCCTCTCACACGATAATCTAACTACCTAGTTGAATGTCCTAATGTAGCTCTAATCCCCCAAGCAGACCCCAACTAACAGAAGCCTAAGACTAAACTCGACAAACTGAAACCGCAAGTAAGATCTGCTGTGGCTTCTTATTGATTCTTTTATGTAAATTTTACCATCTTGTCTTTCAAACTTCTCCCCTATGTATTTATTACCCAGTCAAACGTTTCATCTCTATTTTAAACCCAAAGTTTCACCACCAAACACTCACTCAGTCTTCTGCACAGCACAGAAACTAATTCACCACCTGAACCTAAAACTTGACACCTCTGTTGTTTTTATCTTCTTGGTTTTACCGACAGACCTCCATTTCTCCCAACTCGTTTTAGCCATTCAGTTAAACATCTCAGTATGTTTGTTTTTCTTTTAAACTCCAGACAACTCAGGGCAACAAGTACAACTACTGAAAAAGAAACTCCTCATCAGTAATGAAAAGAAATCGAAAACAGAAACTGGAAGGAAAGACAGAAACCACCAGATGTGAGCTGTTGCATTTACTAACTGTTGTTTTTCTTCTTCTTTTTTACTTATGTTTTCTTTTCTAGGCTTACTTACGACTCCTCCCAACTTTGTACTTCTTAGTTAATGTTTTGTCACCACTAAAAACTAAGAACACCCCAGAGTTCTAAGTTACAGTTACAGGAACACAATCTTACTGAATCACTGAAAGCTGTTACCCACTTAACAACATTTATACAGAACCTAAGAATCTCAGAAACTGTAACAGGTTATCCTTTTCTGTTATTGTTTCTTCTGTTGTTACTTCTCATTGCTAGTTAAGAAGTATAGGATGTGATAGTCTGAAGTTTTAATCGAACCAAAATAGTCCGGTTAATATCTATGGATAGTTTTTACCGAAACAGAACCTGAAATCTCTAAAAACACTAAACCTGGTATTTTCCTCCTATTCTCTTAATGCTTCAGAATGGGTTTTTTTTTTAACTCTCCCCAAGTGTTGGTGACTCACGTAAGTGTATTTGTAACTTATGGGATCCAGCATTAAGTCATTAAGATTCTGACACTGCACTGGAGTTCACTCATACAGAAGACAAAAATATTTCAGGAAGGCCATAACTGTAACAGCAGCAAACTGCTACTTTGTTTTCTGTTTCTTTTAAGTTACTACCTGTTTCTGTTTTCTTCTCCTTTCAAAATCTCTCGTATAAATCCTCAGTCAGGTGTGTGTACAAGGTTGTGAATGTATTAACAACTCAAACTACCCTAGAATTTCTAGTATACAGAGGCTGCATGTTGCAGTCTTTGCATGAATATTAGTTTCAACAGGTTTGGGTCTTATCTATTGTTGTCTGATCTTGGAATCATTTTAGGAATAACTTACCCCTGATGATAGCTTAATTGTTCTCCTTAGTTGATCTTGGCACACCACGGGACCCTCTACACCTTGGTCACTCGATAGCACTGCGTGAAATTTTTCAGAAGTTAGACTTGGTACTCAGAGAACAATGGGGAATGTGGTGAAGAAAATTGTTTCAGGTACTCACCTTCTGGTTATGCTCCAGCAGAGAAGTTGAGCAGCTATGGTCCAAGATAAGTTCGAGAAAGCCTAGAGGACTGCATGCGGGGTTGGTACTGGACAGGAGAACAAGAAAGAAAGTATTAGAGTAGTCTTCAACAGTCTCGGTATACAAGGGAACACAGGGATAATTCAAGGGCTGTTCTGGTTCACCTGAGGATGATTTCCAAGCCAAGATGCTGGCTCCTTGCTAGCTTTGTTTTTGAATGAGAATGCCACTGCTTGCACGGAGGTGCCGCTATGCAGGAATAGTGGAGTATCAGCCCAGGTTTATAGCGGAACAGAAGAGGACAGAAGAAGAACAAGAGCACAATCAGGTAGACTTGACTTACCTCCACGAAAGAGTAACAGCAGGTGTTACCGTCTTGCTGTTGGTAGGGGCAAGCAAGTAAGGAGTAGGTTGACTGATCAAGGGTATTAATCAGGGGACAATAGGTAGGAGGAATCCGTTGAGTGATTTCGACAGGGAACAGCCTGGGGAATTGGAGGGCACGCACGAGGTAGAGGGGGCAATTCTTGTGTCTCTGAAACAGAGAATTATGGGTTAGATTAGCTCCTCATTTGCAGGGATTTATGGGGAGTGTTAATCACGATTTAATGTCGTGGAAGTTAGGAAAAGGATTATTCTGATGTGCATGTCTTAAGTCTGCCATTTTTTTTACTGAAGTCTAACTCAACACATGTGGCAGTTTGTGGAGTTCACACTCTGATGCACGGCCATACTTCCCTGTCCAATTCCTCAAACTCAGCAACCGGTAACAGCATGGGTGTCTCTGTTTCCTTCTTGTTCGATCTGGTGCTTCATCAAGGAAGAAGAAGGAATTGGCGCTACAGGGAGTACGTGTTTGATTCCTTTTGTTTTTTGTAGTTAGCTTACTCGACTTAATACTGATATTAAGTTGTTGGGATATGTTATTGAAATCGAGCATAGCTCAACCGGTTAAGCATTCGAGGAAGGTACGGGAGGTCTCGGGTTCAAACCTCAGCGGGAGCGTCTTTGCTCCTTTTTCTTCCCCTCTTTTTTGTATAGGTTATACATGATTATTCATATATGTACGACTATATCTTATATCGTGTCATTATATATTTTTTTGTAATGAAGTTATGCGACGTTATCGTCACTTATTTACAACGTTACAATATCGTAACGTTACGTACGTGTATTTTTCGTATTCGTACATATATATATATACTAGATTTAATTTTTCGTACGTTATTTTATGTCCGAATTATAAAACGCGTTATGATTTTATGCGTTTAAATGTTCAGGGGTGTTTCAATTACTATTCCACCACATATATTTATCCAAAGTGTCATAATGACATAATAACTATATATTATACATATATAGTTTATTTTAATTCCAAAAACCACCCAATAAATTCCTAAAAATTCCTAATAGCCCAAGGGTGTTTATAATACCATTATACACCCTTTATTTTCGGTAATAACATATATACCACATATGTTATAAAATTGTTACAATTAAATACTTATCTTATTATAAAACCTTAAATAAGTTATCTAACTTATTTAATTTGGTCAAAACCTATCATATGGTCAAGGTTGACCACCTTAATTTTCCTTGACCACCAATCTCCATATATTACGGGTTATACCCATATCTTTTCAGAAATTACAATTTAACCCCAAAACTTTATATAATCTTATAATTTTTATTTAAACTCCTTTAAACCTCCAATTTTTGGCTATATCATTATATAGCCCCCAAATTTAATTTAATTATACTTTAACCCCTTATACTATGCGGTAATATATATATATTACCTAAACTTAAATAAAACCATATAAATACATAAATAAAATGGCCTAAAGTACATGGCCTTATTACAAACATTAGCTTATAAAATGAATTACACATAAATGCCCAAAAATGCATTAAACTCTCGGCCTTACACACATCTTTTCCATATTTACCAATTTTCCACATAAGGTCTTAAATTTGACAATTATGCTAATTAATTAGTTATAAAATTTACTAAACCATTCCTTAATCACCTAAGGTCAAAATAAGACCTTAATTAACCCCTTCACTCACGACATAAATATATACATATGTATAAACACATATTAATATACCAAGTGTAGGTTTAAGTGATTTATACCTTGTTTTTGCCAAGTTAAGGCCTTGTTTGGCCACGGCTGTTTGGAGATAAAATTTCCACAGCATTATTTACATGTTTTCAAACAGCAATTAAGGCATGATTAGTCTCCAAGCAAGATCTAACCATAAAAAGTGTTTAATGTAAATTTTCAAGGTAAAATTTACCTTAGAATACCAAGGTAACCAAGATGTTCTTCGGCCTGTATTTAGAGTAGGTAAATAGCATCAAAAGAGCTACTAAAACCAAGCTTTAAACTGGTATAACTCAGATTAGAAGATGGCTAATTTTTTTACCTTGATTAAAATGCCAAAAATGGTGTTTTTGGCTTGGATTTGGCTATACCTTGAAGCTCTTGATATACCAACTGAATAAGTATGTTAAGAAGAAGATAATAAGGCTAGGAACAAAGTTTCACAACCGTATTTGAAGGGAATCAAAAGATAAGTGCTTAAAGCACATTTTTATACCTTAAGAACAAGATTAGATTTCTCCACCTTCTTCCCTTGTTACAGCCGAGATTCACCCTTCTTTTAACCTCCAAAACAACCTAGAAACATTGATGGAAATGGTTGATGCTTTGCTCCATGGAAAGAAGAAAGAATTGTGAAGAAAATGAACATAAAATGGCTTAATAAGCTTACCTATGTCAATTGTTGTTCTCTTTTGAATATGGGGTGTTACCCACGGTTTTAGAGAAGCCAAAGAGAGGATGAATGAGTGTGGTGTCGGCTGGGAGCAATCAAATGAGGTAAGAAGACTAAATTTGCTTTTAAGTTAAGTTAATGTTATTTTACGAAATAGTAAATGATGATTCACCAAATTAGCTAGATATTTGTATCAAAGTTGAATGAGCTGTCTTCCATGCTCCATGTCTGCCGACTTCTAAGGGGTAAGAGTGGTCTTTAATTGACCATTGACCATACTTAGTCAATTTTGCTTAAAAATGCACTATTTTGGTTACTATTCACAAATGAATGCCATATTTTCGATTTTTTTTAAATCTTGGATTTAGACATTCTAATGTGGTACATTATAGTACATTAGTATATCAAGGTCTAATCCAATGCCTAACACCACTCAAAACCCACTCAGAAAGTCAATTTTCTCAAAAACGTGCTTTAAGGAATTTTAAAGCACATTTTGTGTTAGAACATGTTTTAGAGCTTATTTTCCTTTGATAATGGTTTTATAATGTTCATTATTTCATTATAATACTTAGGAATCCAATTTTATATCAAATAGAGGTCATTAGACCTTTAAGGTTTTCTTAGAGCATATTTTTGCCCTACTTGACCTTGAAGCATGTAAATGCTCGTTCTTTGTGTTGGAGTGTTGTCCAACAATTGTAATATGTTTAGTTATTTGTTAATAAGCTTAGGACAAAGTTTTAGGTCCTAAGAAGTTCATTTGGGTATTTATTTACCCTAAACAGTCAAAGGTCGCAATGTCTTGCTTTGTGTTGACCACTGTTGTTCTCAGTTGACTTTTAAGGCATGTCTAGGCCTTAATCAATGTGATTAGATATTTAATCCATGTTTTATTAGTTTGGGGTATTTCATCATCGGTGCTACTATTTCCCCCTGATTTGAAGAATGAATCAATTGTTCTTACTTTGACCATATCCAATATGGATATCATAAATAAAATGATGTTAGTTAGGTAATCAAATGAGGCTTTAATAAATCATTAGTTGAAATTTAAAAGTTTAAATTTTCTCTAATTAAAAATGTGTCTCTAACTACAATATATTTGTCCTAATTTCGGTCGCACATGAACTACAATTTGTCAATTTCTATAAATTTTAGGCATCAATTGAAAACCTTATTATGAGTAATACAAACTTGAGTTGATATCTAAAATGATTTGTCTAAAATTTATCTAAAATGATTTGTCTAAAATTTATCTAAAATCATTATTGGTGCAAATAAATAACTTGACAAAATGAATAGTGACATGAAGTGTGGTTGTGTGAGTAAAAATATTGAAAAGTGAAACCCGTTGAACTTATATGAAATTAATGTTTTCTATTTTATTATGAACTTGATGTTTTAACCCAAAATCCATCACTATAAGCATTTAAGAAAATGTATATAGAAAAAAAAATATAGATGAAGATGTTAGTTGGTCTTTTCACTCTGCAACAACAAATGGAAAGAAGAAGGAATGAAGAACAGGAGATTAAGGCTCTGTTCGGCATGGCTGTTTTGACAGCATATTTGGCAGCAGGTTTGCGCTGGCATAAATGTAGCATATTAACTGGCAGGTTTGCGCTGGCATAAATGTAGCATATTTGGTTAACATAGTTCTATGTAGTGCGTTTAACGTTTTCGTATTACAATTACAATTTATTATATTACACTACGTAACTTTATTTTGTTAATAAAAAATGGAAAAATTCACAAACAAATATTAATATAAGTAGTTAATTTAGAGTAAAAAACCTATATGAGAAAACAAAGAAAATAAAAATATTTATATAACCAATAAAATTTAATTTTTATTATTTAAGTACAAATTGCAACTTCTAAACAATATATTATTATTTCTATAATTTTATAATTCGTACAAATATAAAAGCGTAATGAAAAGAGAACAAGAGTTTCAAATTTTCTGATAATGTTGTGTGAATTTATTTAATAAAATTGTAATTTTTAATAATATATTATATTTTTGCAACTTTTGTATGTTAATAAATTTATATACATTCATATTTTTTTATATTTTAATTCATATATCAACAAATATGTATATTTAGTGGGTTTTTATATTAATTTATGTGGTATTATAAATAATATATTGTAAATTAATATTATTAATGTGTTTTTTTAATTCGGCTAGCACTATTTTTTGATAAATTATTTGAAGTATTGTGTAATTGTAATAAATAAAGTAACTTGTAAAACATATCATAAAAATAAGTAGACTTTTTAATCAATAGTTACAATAATTTTATTGCGAAGGGAGAAAAGAAACGGAAGTGAAAGCGCGCAAACGAAAAAGCAGTATATGCTGCGGGAATTTATGCTGACATTTAGCCGAACAACAAAAATAAATAAATGAGACTAAAGTAGCATATGACACACATATATACTATCATTTATACTGGTTTTTTTTAGGCGAACGCAACCTAACCCCAAATAGGTCTCGAAGCTTCAACCTAATGTAGAAAGAGCTTTAGCAGATAAAAAAAATATAGGCTGCGTTCGGACATGGCTTTTATGTGGTATAAATGTGGCATTTTTGAAAAAAAATGTCAAACCGCCACATCCGAATAACAATTTTCAAAACAACTACAAATATACCAGCACAAAACAACCACAGAACAACCAACAATTTATGCAAATATAATGAATACCGTAAACAGAGGCGGAGCTAGAAAGTTATTATATGTTTTATACAAACTATTATGGATTGTCAGTATATCAAAGTTATTATATGTTTTATACCGTGCTTAATAATTAAAGAATAATTTTATATGCTAATATACGTTATTTTTCATTTCTTGGTATATCCAGTATTAAATTTAAAATTATGTTTTTAAATTTCATTAAGTAATATTTAATTGAATAGAATATATTGTTTTAACTACAAATATATGTTTAAAATAAATATTTTATCAACGATTAAACAATAATATAATAAAATAACAAGTAATATGTATATATATATTCACTTACAGTCAATTATTTTATTATTAGAAAGAATTGCTTTTTCAATGATATTATTTACTTCATTAAAAATTAAAATAAGCTTAAGTATTAATACATTTGAAATGTTATATTAAATACTAATATAAATCCATAAAATTATATTTTTATATATAACATCTAAGATATTTGCTCTAAATACAATGGTTTATCTTTATTTTTTCAAATATATGTAAAAAATTTATTTATAAATTAATATGTATACTATTATAAATTAATTGTCACTAAAATATTAATAAAGAATATTAATTATTAAAAGTTATAATTGAATATCTACATATATTTTAATTTTATTAACAAAAATTGTTTTAAAATGTAATATAAATTTTTAAATTGTAACAACAAAAACGGTAAACGAATCCCACAAACTAAATTATTCAAAACAGTCAGACGAAACCGCCGCCTGCCGAACACTAGTTTTCAAAACAGCCACAAAACAACCAGCACAAAACAATCAGTAAAACTACCTCTAAACAGCCAACCAAAACAACCAGACCAAAACAACTACAAAACTACCACAAAAACAACATAAATTGTTACTTGTTTTGTGATTGTTTGGTGCTGGTATATTTGTGGCTGTTTTGAAAATTGTTGTTCGAGCTCAAAAATGCCACAAAGGCAGCCATAATGGGTTTGTTTGGGGATAGCTGCTCAGGGCTGCTGTTGGGTCCTGCTGCTGGAAATTGAGAAGTTGTCTGCTGATGATTTTACAGAAGCTGTCAGCTGTTGATTTTAGTGTTTGGTGGAACGTCTGTTGATGATTTTAAAAAGCAGAGGCAGTTATTAGATCCTACTCCCTCCGTTTAACAATAACTGTCATTTTAGAAATTTGCACACTTATTAAGAAAAGTAGGATAATGACGCATGTGCCCCTACTTTTTATTTTTCCATTTAGATAATAATTACTTTTATATTAAATAGTAGGGGTAAAAATGGAAAGAGGTGTGTCAAAAGCTAGAATAACTAATATTTTTGAACAAGAATCACATCTTAAAACGACAGATATTAATTAACGGAGGGGATACTACTTAAAATTGAGAAGCTGTCTACTGATGATTTTACAGAAGCTGTTAGCTGCTGATTTTGGGTGTTTGGTAGAAGTCTGCTGATTTTAGAAATTGAGAAGTTATCTGCTGCTATAACCTGTTCAGCAAACGACCTCAATAAACAATGATAGGCCACGACTGAAATGATAGTCCATCATTTTTTTAATACTTGCATCTAAATGTGTAATGATAGTCTATCATTACTTCTGTATTTTTTATTTTATTTATCCAGAGAAGTATCAAATCGTGGTGCAGGAAACGAAATGAATTTTTTGTTATACTTATGGTTCCAAGGCACAATGTTTTGAGGCTACAAGGTCTACATAATAGTACTCCCTCGGTCCGTCTTGTTTATTATTTGGACATATCGTTTTAAAAATTTAAGTTTTACATATGATTTCTTATATGATAAACTATATATTACAAAATTTAGATTTATAAAATTATTTTATCTTATATTTAATATTGAGGTGGAAAAACATGTCATAAAGTAAACAAGACGGTCAATTGGGAGTATAGAAATAGTCTGAAAAGTTGGGGGTAGTTGTACCGTAAGCTCTGGTACTGCCTCCGCCATCCTTCATGCTTTTGCGACTGTTCTTTCTCTCCAATCAATATCTCTAAATCTTTCTTGTGGAAAGACCAGAGTACGTACATGATCTATGTAATAGCATCAGGCTTTAACCCTTTATTTTTCTGAATTCGAATGTGTTTCATTTGATCGCCATTCAATTCTTCCTTCCCTCCTTCCTCGAGCCACAACAACTAGGAAACGATACTGAGAAGAGCAGTACCTGTGTCTTGCTAGCTTCCTGTGACAGAAAGGCGTGCGTCCGTCATTCATAACTACTTCATCAGTTCTCGGCATCCTGGGGAGGGCCAATGGGCATCAACGTTGGAACCATAGTTCGAAGAATTCTCTATCCTAAGCATGGTATCACACTTTTCATCTTTGCTCTCACGTTCCTGTTCCACCGCTACCACAACCCACGGAACCACCGTCGACATTCCGGACGTAAAACAAGATGCCACCATTAAGCCGCGGTTGCCCACCCTTCAACCCTCTTCCGACGCGGACCTAATTACCAACATTCTATTACAGCAACACAACCCTTTCCACGCAATGGAATCCCCGCTCCACGTCCACCGCATCTCCCTCTCTACCGACTTAATCCACCAGACACTTCTCCGCCTCAGGCACTCCTCCAAACTCGCCCTCTCGTTCTTCTCCTGGGCCACTTCCCACCCTCACTTTTCATCAGTCGCCGATACCGCCTCTTTTGACCTCATGATCGACATCCTCGGACGCGTTCGCCAGTTCGGCGTCGCCTGGCAGTTGTTAGGCCGTCTTCAATCCCTAAACCTCACACCTACCTCCACCACTTTCCAAGTTTTTATCCAAAGGCTTATCTCTGCCGGTTTCACCCGCCAAGCGATTAGGGCGTTTGACGACATGCCGTGTTTTGTTGAATCGGGACATACCAGGGAGGAGGATTTCACTTACCTCCTCGACACTCTCTGCAAGTACGGGTATGTTAATGTGGCTATGGAGGTTTTCAACAAACGCAAGTCCGATTACGAGCTTTGTCCCAGGATTTACACCGTCTTGATTGCCGGGTGGTGTAAAGTTAAGAGAGTGGATATGGGTGAGATGCTGTTGAACGAGATGCTGAAGAAGGGATTGGATCCGAATGTGGTTACTTACAGTTACAACAACGTTCAGTTACTTGGGGTTTGTAGATGGTCGAACTTGCACCCTGATGAACGTTTTGAGAGAGTAGTTAGGAATGCAAATAAGCTGTCCGATGAAATGACAAACAGAGGGATTGCGTCTGATGTGACGAGCTATTCCCGCAACGCTGGTTCATCATCGGATAATAGAAATCACAGCAATCTTCTTGAAGGTGTGGATAACGCAGGTAATTTTTTTTTTTTTTTTTGAAAACTGGATAACGCAGGTAATGATTGTAATTAAATCAGGGGTGATCATAGTATGTCAAATGGGAAAAAAATACTCGGACAGGAAGGGATAAAAGTCTGGGCCCGGTCTCCTAAATGGGCCCCGATTATAATAAAAAAATATTTAATTTAATTTTAATAATACTCCCTCTATGTTGATTTAGACAATTTAATATTTAAATTAAATATTTTAAATTTAAATTTATAAAATTATTTATTATTTTTGTATAATATTTCTTTAAATTATATATATATCTTAATTTTATTAAATTTAATAATTATAAAAAATTATAAACTGGGGCAGTTGGGCCTGGTCCAACGGCCTACAACTCGGTCAATCCGAATGATCCGCACTAATATCAATCAATCAGATGAGGTGGTGGGCTTTGTTGGGGGGAGGGTTTTTTTACTTTTGGTATGAGTGAAGTTTTCAAGTCTCAGAACAAGGCTCCGTTAAACAAGACCGTATGAGAGGAACAATTTTGTTGCCCATACAGATGATAAGTTGGCTGCGGAGAAAAAGATCAATCACCAGAGCACGAGAGATGATAAAAGAGTAGTTGAGATATTGGAAGAAGTGAATGAAGACCATTCAATCACATTAAAGGGGCCTAGGTACACCTACAACCTGCCTGGTAGAATTGGTAAAATGCTTTACCCTCATCAGCGGGAAGGACTGAAGTGGCTTTGGTCTCTTCATTGTTTGGGTGAGGGTGGCATCCTAGGAGATGATATGGGTTTGGGTAAAACCATGCAGGTAATATGGGGGCACCTCATTTGCTTTCTCTATTTGTACTTAAGCATTTAGTGTTGGGGAATAATTTATTCCTTTCTGTTCAGATCTGTGGGTATCTTGCTGGATTGTTCCACTCTCGTCTCACCAAGAGAATTATGGTTGTTGTTCCTAAAACTTTGATACCTCATTGGATCAATGAGCTTTCTTCTGTTGGACTTTCGGATAAGATCAAAGAGTAAGCTTGTTCACTTGATATTTACTATTTTTCTTCATGTGCTTGCTTGAATAATTTACTCCTTATGGAATAATTTTTCGTTTATACCATGCAGGTATTTTGGCACATGCCCCAAAGCACGGCAATATGAATTGCAATACGTCCTTCAGGTATAGCCAAAACAAATAGAGTGTTTGATTTGATATTTTGTACAGGGAAACTAACTTTTTATTGGTGGATAAGTTGACACACTTTTGTTTTTGTTTTTGCTGTTTCATATCTGTGATTTATTTCGTATTGAAAACTTTGGGTGCATGTATTATGCATTTTGACATTGTTTTTTTCTTCCCGTCTCGAAGAATGGTGGCATTCTCTTAACTACCTATGACATTGTGCGGAACAATTGTAAACGATTATGTGATAGCTCCTTCCAAGATGATGAAAGTGAAGATGAACCGCTGTGGGATTACATGGTTCTTGATGAGGTAATCTTCAAATGTTCTTTTAGTTGTTGTTCGGTTCGTTCTGTCGATCTATTCAAACTTGAAGATGAAATTATCATCTGAAATAGTTAAATAAGGTCAGAATACATAGAGATGTTAAAGTAGCAAAGAGCTGTATCAT
>JAIOTZ010000957.1:0-41718 GCA_023374045.1 Limonium bicolor
CAAGCAGGAAAAAAGGGCAAAGAAAGGGTAGAAATCCGCCGTTAGAACACATCGGACCAGGTAGAAAAGAGGCGTACATGGGTAGTCATCCGCGGGATACCGTTGCATGCGTGAAACAAGACGAATGTTCGGAAAATAGCCCAAACTGTTGGCGACGTTGTCAATATTGAGGAAGAAGAAAGTCAATTTGTGGAGAACACTGAGATTCGAATTCAAATTGAAACCTCAACACTCCAGTTAATTAATTGGAAAATTATGGTTAAAGTCGATGACCAAAATTTCCCTGTGAGCATCGTCGAAGTTAACGAACAAATGTTTCAGTCCAAAAATTTAGACCGCTCTGATAGTATCATTCAAATGATAGAGGTGGATCAATGTAGGATATTAGGTCAACAAGATACAAATGTTGACCAAATTCAAAACCTGCGGGAAGGCGGAGGCAAAACAAACGGGTAGGGGCAGACGTCGAGTCGCGTGGTGAATTCAGAGCATGAATCCATGCCCAACTCCTAATGCACTCCGTCTAATGATGAGGCAGAAAAAATAATAAATAGAGCAGGGGAGTTGTCGGATCGACAGGAAAGGAAAGATGTTGATTTTGACAGAGTACAGGCACTGAGCCCGAGGGAAAGGACTGATAATATTAGTCTAACACAAATTCCGAATGCCCTACCCAGGAATATGAAAAAGAAGATAATAATTGTGGCCCCAGTCCCGAAGCTCAAATCGGTCCGACAACCTCTGGACCGCCCAGACTAAATCAGACGCGATGGAAATTCCCAATCCCGAAAAGGAGTTCAAGACTCAGCATGTTGTAAGAAAAGGTATCGATGGGATGGACGTAAACTCTACTCCCATGCAGAGGAATGTTGAACTATCAGGGTAGATTAATGATGGAAGTGACGGAGTCGGTACACAAATCCCAAACCAACATACGATAAATGGGAAAGACGCGGTGAGGAGTCAAATTGAGGGGGATGCGAGTCTTGAAGTATACCAGGACACATCATTAATTGGCGAGACGTAAACCTCTTCAGAAGAAAATGATGATGATTTAATTGCCACTGGGACCATTGAAGAAGTAATGGTGCGAATGGAAAATGACACTTTAGGGAATACTCCCGAGATGCGGTCGACTCCCATGCAAATATCTGGGAGTAGAAGGCAATTAACGAAGAATACCCGTGAGAAGTGCCCAATAGAAGAAGAAGGTATAAGTCTATTTGTAGACCTCGTCCACGACACCCCACCATCGTCGGTACAAAGCAAAAGTTTACCAGCTCGGAGTGAGAAGGGCAAAATCATAAACGTAGAATCCGAAGTGGAGGAGTGTATTGATTTACTATTGAAGCTGGGGTGCCAAGTTCCGAACCCAAGTCCCACTAAGCAAACATCATCGATCAAATCCAATCTCGGGTGAGTAACTGAGTAAAGGTAGATGATGTCAATAGGCCTTTCAATCCATAAAAGGAATATACTCCAGAGGTATACATAGGAAGAAGGGTAAAACAGGAGGCTATTCATACCAAGGTTGATGGGACGCAATGCGGCGATCGCCCTAGACGGGATGTGTTAGGCTTATGCAATAGAAGACGTAGAAGGTCTGGAATGACACCTTCTGCTCCACCATTTGGCACATGTGACGCAACATGCATGGCGTGGTAAGGTATTGCTCAAAGATGTGGGGGGTTTTGGTTACTTTGGGTAACGGGTTATTAGAATCGGATGTTTGACTGGGAGTACTGTCGGACATAGGTATATGTGAGTAGGAAGTTGCACATTGGTGTAAAATGTATTATATAGAGCTTGGGTGATAGACTTGTAACATTGATTGCCAAACGATGTAAACACGGGGGTTGGGTTGGGCACTCTTTTTCCTCCTTGGGCTTTTTCCCACTGGGTTTTGCCTAAGGAGGTTTTAATGAGGCCCGTTTTTGCTCACCCGACTGACATTTGTCAGGTTACGTTTAAATTTAATAAATGGCAAATGCCTAATTATCAAAAAAAAAGTGTGACACTAGTACATCAATAATAAAAAAATTTAAATTATCATACTCATTCAAATTAAAATACCAGCTCATTGTTTGCATAAGCACCTTCCAAGTACACACTACCAAAAATCTAGAAACCTCACAGTGTACTGTAGGCTCAAACCTACATTTGTAAGCCCTGTTTCAACACCAACGGCCTCAAACTTTGTTCGGATACCGCATATATATGCATATACGTGGCATTTTTATGTCTGGCATATGTTGTAGCCTTGTAGGTGTTTGGCATATTTGTATTTGGCCCTTCAAGCATATTTGTCTAGAGAAAATTAATGCCCTCTTTATGCCCGGGTTATTTATTTCTCATTTTGGTATATTGAGCTTGGTGAGCTTGGTAAGTTCTTTTTCTTCCTCTGATTCTCTTCCCAAATCTATAATCTAGCACTTGGTGAGTATGACCCTGTTTTTGTGAGCTCTCCCCGTTTCTGTCACTGGTTGCATGCGCAAGCTTCATCCTTCTCCCCTCTTTTATGTTTGAGCTTTGTTTGACCTCTCTTGGGTTCAGTATCACAATTTTGGTTCACGGCTTTTGCTTCATCCTTATTCGCCAATTTTAGGGTTTATTAGTCCTTGTTGGTTGAGATTTTATTTCTCCTACTGAGGTGTTGGTGCGACCTGATTTTTGTTCATCGATTCAGTTTCTCTTGCTAGTCGATTCATTCATCTGAATGATATGGTGATTTCACTTAGCTACTGACATTGGCATGAGTTGGTAATTTGGTTTGGCTACTGAAATCTATGTGTTGCTTGGTGCCTGTTAGCAACTCTCTGGTAACTTTGTTTAGTTACTGAGTAGGCTCTCCTTTGCTTGGTGCCTATTGTTGCAAAAATTTGGTAACTTTGCTTGGTAAACTAAAATCGACATATAATAATGTCTTCCCATTCTGATTGTTCAATTATTTTCAACATTGTCGGATTAGTTTGGACTAGTGTGGCTTTGGTTAATTACCCTGTTCTGTTGGACTTCACACGAACTGATGTATCCTGTTGAGATTACATAAAACTTCCCATAAAATGTGGATTAGATTGGTCTAATTAGTTTGGAACAATCTTGAATAGATTGGTTAATTACCCTGTTGGTGTTCACCGGGAGCAGAATGTCCCTTGTTAAGTTTACAAAAAAATTGCCCATAAACTATGAACTAGTGTATGATACCCTGCCACTTGTGTAAGATTACTGTAACCTATGACAGTCATCTCCACCGTGGTGCTACCCTAATGGTGTTGGCCCGACTATAAATTCAAAGATAAGAACATAAAATATAAAAGAGGCAGTGCTATTATGGTAGTATCGGTAATTATAGGTTGAGCTTTGTCATACCTTCATAAGCGGTTGTTATGAGTCTACTCTAGTTCACTCAACAATGAAGAGGGAAAAACTACTTTGAGCTAAATAGTCCCAAAATCATCCATCCAGCGATAATGAGAACAAAATTACTCTGAGTTGAATAGTCCCAAAAATATCCATTCGTTGTGCCTTGACATCTTGTGGCGGTCAAATGACAATGAAAGACAATGGGAGACCTGTGGCAATCAGACAAGAAAAAACAACATTGGAGGACCAGTGACGATCAGACTAGAGCGAGCAGTGTGCATTACATTAATAGGATTGTAATTATTACTGTTGACATTACTTGTACAAATTCATTATGTAAATATTTTACTTTATAATTTCTTACTTATATTTTATATAAACTATTAACTAATTGGCTTTAGCTAAAAAAATAAGAGGGCCCCTAAAAAGATGGAAACATATTAATATTCATTAGATGACTTCATATTTATGTGGTATTTACTTTTCTTGTACTGAGTTTATTAAGAATTGGCTAATTACAAACCTCTAGTGGTAACGATTACTTATCTTATAAAAGTGTTAGTGGTTACTTCTTAGAGTCGCCATCTAGTTTGACCTAAGATGAACTAGGAAGGAAGGGGAAGAGTGGGTAAGAACCGTTAATTGACTCTAGAATTTGTTGCCTATAGATAGGACTTATCTGATGATACTAGAGATTATGTGTGGGTTCACACTAGGTTACACTCCTATGAAGTGCCTTCTTTCAAAACATTTTTAGAGAGATTCATTTAAGGGCCACAGGGATAGGATTAGGAGAGGAAATATAATAAAAAGTTGATGAGGCAAAATTTTCAACCAAGCTAGCACCTATTAAGAGAACTAACAGGTTAAGAGAGTTGAAAGATCGGGAAATCTGGTGGTTTGAGGGTTTGAGAGAGCCAAAGGAATTGGGTTTTTTGAAAGGTGTAGATACCTATTTAGAGCTTGTAAGGAGTTTTGGTTGTCTTAAAGATTGCTTGAATTTCTGAGGGACATTTCAGGAATTTGAGGAGCTAAAGATTTGGTCTTTTGGGAAGAGATAGGGGTATTATGGTTTTTTATAGTATTGAGAGGTATTTTGGTCTTTTAAGGAGCCAAAGGGTATTTTGGAATTTTAGGGACATTAGTCTTTGAGCTGATTGGGAATTATAAATGTCGGGTTTGAGGTATGAGGTTGTTTGATGTTATTTGAGAAGTTCTAGGGTATTATGGCCATTCTGTGATGTTGAGGGGTATTTTGGTCATTTGTGACATTCGGTTTTTGGGATGGTAGAGTTATTGAGGTAATCTAGAATTGGAAGTATTTTGGGGAATGTTTGAGTATTTGAGGCGATCGGAAATTGAAAGTGTCTAAGGGGCATTCGAGTTTATAGGGTGATCGAGAATTAAGGGTTTTTTTTTGTTTAAGGCTTTAAATAAAAAGAGGAGTGGATCAATTTATTGAAGGAATGTATTTCAAAATTGTCTATTTTAATTTTTCCAAACCAAAATTTGGATTTTATTTTTTTGAAAAGAGGTGGATGAATTCGAGAGATAACCTATTTCAATAAGAATTTTCAGCAATGTGAAGAAGAACTTTCTATAATGTTTGAGAAAAGTTTTCCGTATATTGAGAAGAATTTTCTTTGAAATTTTTGAGATGATTTTGGATCTTTAAATGCATTTCAAAATTTTAAGTGATTTTTGAATTGGTATCAAAGATAGAAATGGTTTTTTCAATTTAGAAATGATTTTTGGAAATTGTTTTGAACTTAGAAATGATTTTGGATTTGATATTAAGATTGTAACAATTTTTGAATTACTTTGGAAATATAATGATTTTTGAATTTGGGAATGATTTTTAAGTAAATAAATTTTGAAATGATTTACAAACATGAAATGATTCTTGAATTTCAGAGTGAGGAGTGTTGAAATTTCAAAATAATTGTTTAGCTTAAGGGCATGGAATAGAAATGTCTTTGGTCATATTATTATGTCTAAGAAACGGATTTTGGCTAGACTGAGGGGCATTCAGAAAGCGATTGATAGTGGTAAAGGTGCTTACTTAAGGGGTTTAGAGGGTAGGCTTTTGAGAGATTTGGATGCTTGGCAAATTCGTGAGGAGTCTTTGTGGTTCCAAAAGTCTAGAGAGAAATGGATTACTTTGGGTGACAAAAATACTGCGTATTTCCATACTAAAGCTGCAATTAGAAGAAACAAAAATAAAATTTACAAGCTTCTAAGTCCTGATGGCTGTAGGGTTTCTAGGGATTCTAATTTAGGGAATCTGCTCAAGAATCATTTTAGTAATCTTTTCAGTAGGAAGGAATGTCTTCCTTCTATTCTTGAGAGTCATGATTTTATTACTCTTAGTAGTGAGGATAGGGCTGACCTTTGCAAACGGGTAACCTTAGCTAAAACCTGGGATGCTCTTAGAAACATGCGAGCTTTTAGTGCTCCTGGAGTTGATGGATTCCCAGCTGGTTTTTTCCAGTATTTTTGGTTCTTAGTTGCTCCCAGTGTGTTCAATTTTGTTAAGGCTGCTTTCTCTGATCAGTGCTTTGATCCAAAATTAAACGAGACTGTTATTACTGTGATTCCAAAGATTGTTGTTCCTTCTGAGGTTAACCATTTTAGGCCTATCTCTCTATGCCAAGTTCAGTATAAAATCCTGGCTAAGGTGATAGTTAACAGGTTAAAGCCGTTCATGAATAGATGGATTTCTGAAAACCAATCAAGTTTTTTACCTGGCAGAAGTATTATGGACAATATTATCTTAGTTTAGGAAGCTATTTATTGTATGGATCATTCTAAAGCTAGAGATGGGTTCATAGCAATGAAAATTGATTTAGCTAAAGCCTATGATTGCCTAGCTTGGGATTTTATTGCTGATACTTTAAGTTGTCTGGGTCTCCTTGAGGATCTTAGGAATTTAATTATGTTTTGTGTTACGTCTGTGTCTTTTCAAATACGCTGGAATGGAAATCTCTCTAGTTCTTTTAAAGCGGGTAGAGGTGTTAGGCAAGGGGACCCTTTATCCCCATATATTTTTGTTTTATGTATGGAAAGATTCTCTCAGCTCATCCAAAGGTATGTGGACTCAAAAACGTGGACTCCGTTAACTATTGGTTGGAAGGGTAATTATTTATCCCATGTTTTTTTGCTGATGATTTAGTTCTCTTTGGTAAAGCAAGTCCAAAACAAGTTCAAGTCATGCGGGGGTGTGTGGAAGAGTTTTGTAGGGCCTCTGGCCAGGTGGTTAGCTTTGAGAAATCTGTTGTTCTTCTTTCTAAAAATATTAATTCAGAGAGGGCTAGCATTATTAGAGAAGAATCTGGTATGCCTATTACACGGAAATTTGGGAAATACTTAGGGGTTCAAATCAGTCAAGGTAGGCGGTCTATTCAGGACCATCACTTGATCTTATCCAAGGTTAAAGAGAGACTGGCTGGGTAGAAAAGAAAGACTTTATCCATGGCAGGTAGGGAGTGTTTAGTCAAAAGTGCTGCTGCTTCAATTCCCATCCATACTATGCAGTGTCAAATACTTCCAAAAGGAGTATGTGACAGAATTGATAAACTGTGCAGGGATTTCATTTGGGGTCATGATTCTGGTGAAAGGAAATTTCATGATATAGGTGGCCACCGAATCCGAATCTACCCGGAACCGGCGAATCTACCCGGAACCGATTGGAACCGGAACCGGCCGGAACCGGGCCGGAACCGATTCGGAACCGGAACCGCCCCCTTGCGAATCGAATCCGAATACAAGTTTTGAGATTCGGGACCGAACCGGAACCGGAACCGGAACCGCCTGGAACCGCCCGGAACCGCCCGGATTCGCGTCGGATTCGGAACCGTGGAACCGGAACCGGAACCGGAACCGGAACCGAACCGGAACCGGAACCGGTCGATTTTACCGTTGGAAACTAGCCGTTGGAACCGGAACCGGAACCGGAACCGGAACCGGAACCGGAACCGGAACCAACCGGCCACGCTCTTTTTTTTTATGTGTGTAACGGCTCCAAACAAAGCCTAACGGCTATATTGCCCCAAAACCCCTATAAATACACCATTTTATCATCATTCTCACCACACAACTCATCCTACTCTTCCTCTCTCTTATTACTAGTATTTTCTTGTGCAATTAAGTGTTATTAAGCATTTTAGCTACTAAAAGGTTCATTTCCCACATTAGCTCTCAATTTTCCATTTCCCACATTCTAGCAAAATGCCGAGGAGATCCGGAAAGGAAGTGATGCCTTCTTCCAACCTCCGAATCGATCCAAATTTTCAAGTTGATGAGCAAGACCAAATCGACGAGATGGAATTCGGGTATCATCAACATCAACAACATCCACATTATTCACCTTCATCACTCCCGCAAGGTGGAAGCTATACAATTTCTCAGCACGGATCTACAAACATGGGGCCAACACAACCGGGAATATCACCACCATTTGGTAAGTTTTAATATTAGTTACAACTTATTTTATACAAACTTTAATTTTAATTACTTTCTTATCTTAATTATTGTCTAAATCAAAATTTTTACAATTAAAGGTACATCCTCTACCCCATCCGATGCTCACAATCTTGGTCAAGATGATGATCAAGAAGATGATGATGCCGACAACACCACCGCTCCAACAAAATCGAGACAAGCTTCTTGGGTGTGGGCATACTTCACAAAGAAAGAAGATCCGCAGATGCCCGGGACATACAAGCAACATTGCAATATTTGCCACAAAGGACTTGCATGGGCGTTGGGCACCGGAACCGGAACCTTTGCAAAACATATGAAGACGCACAAGATCTACAAGGATACGGCGGCAATGGCGGGCGGTACGAGTGGTCAAACTATGCTCACCGGGTTTAACCAACGACAACCCGGTCCAGGTTTTTTTCATTATGATAGAGAAAGAATGATAGATGGCATGGCTAGGTTTATGATTGCTGAACAGTTACCTTTTAATTTTGGTGAAAGTCCTTACTTTGAAAACTTTGTTTGCTCCACATTACAACCACAATATAGTAGAGTGCCTAGGAATACGCTTAAACGTAGAGCTTTTGCACAACATAGTAAAACTAGAAACCAACTTATGGAAATGATGAAAGCATTTGATGGTCGTGTTTCATTAACTAGTGATATGTGGACATCTACTACTAATGAGGCATTTATTTGTGTTACACTTCATTGGATTGATAGTTCTTGGACGCTTCAGAAGCGTATTATTGCTTTTGATATTTTTGATGATGCACATACCGGTTTTAATATTTCTGAGAAAATTATTGAAGTATTATCTGAGTGGAATTTGTTAGACAAGGTATTCTCAATTTCTTTAGATAATGCTTCGAACAATGTTAAGTGTGTAGATTATCTAAAAGCTAATTCGAATCTCATACTCTTGCATGATGGTGATTACTTGCATGTTCGATGTTGTGCTCATGTTGTGAATTTGTGTGTACAAGATGGTTTATCTAACTTGACTTCCACACTAGAACCACTTAGGCATGTCATGAGGAAAATTAGAAAATCGGGTCTTGTTAAAAATGAGTACAAAAAAAGTGTGAGGAATCCGGTTTACGTCCTCGTCATTTTGCTCCCGACACCCCCACTAGATGGAACTCCACATATGAATTGTTAGTTAAGACTAAGAAACACCAATCCATTTTAACTAGTTTGTATAACACTATGGTTGTTCAACAAAATCAAGAATTAATGGGTGCGGACTTTTGGGTAAAGGCTAATGCCATACATAATGTTTTAAAATGTTTTGACAGTGCAACTAAGGTGTTTTCATTAGTTTATGAACCTAATGTGCATCTTGTCATAAATGAATGCATTAGTATTTTCCATGTCTTGCATGAGAACAAGAATGTTGCTGAGGTTAGTGGTGTTATTTATGATATGATGTCTAAATGGTTTAACTATTTCAATGAATTTCCTTTGATTTATTGTATGGCAACTGTTCTTGATCCTCAAATAAAATTGGATGGTCTAACAAAATTGCTTGATTATTATTATAGTATTGTTCCAGGAGGTCCACCCAATGATGGTTATGTTCAACAATATGTAGAAAAAGTTAATGCAGCCTTGAAAAAGCTACATGATGAGTACACTTCAAAGTACCGTCCGGATGAGCTTTCTTCTGCTAGTGGTAGTGGTTCATCTTCTAAACCACCACGCCCCGGTAGCAAAAGAAGTTCTTTGATTTCTAGTATTTTGAAAAGACCAAGATCAGTTCAATCGGGTTCGGGATTTTGTACTTATGATGATTACATTAACTTCACTTTTAGTTTTGATGATGATGATGGTGATATAGATGTTCTTAAGTGGTGGCAAGCACATGAAGGCAAGTTTCCCATCCTTGCAAAGATAGCTCGAGATATACTAGCAATTCCAGCATCAACCGTTGCTTCAGAGTCGGCGTTTAGTGCGGGCAAACGAGTGTTGGATGAAAAGAGATCAAGCCTTGCACCGGACTCAATCAAGGTTTGTGTTGAGAAGTATGATTGGGACTTAGCCGAGCTGAGATGCCAAGCACACGCATTGCAATACGAGGGGCAACATGATGATTGGTACGAGATGAATGGGGACAACACCACTTAGGACTTCTATTTTGTATTGTAATCTTTTAGAATGTATTAGTATTACTTTCTTTCCATGTAATCTTTTAAGACTTCCAAATTGAAATCATGTAACCTATTAGTAGCTGTACTCTTTTTCCTTATTAGGGTTTTCCCAATGGGTTTTTACCTAATAAGGTTTTAACGAGGCAGTGAATCATATAATAAAATCACCTTTATTTTTGTAAATTCAATACAAAAATTTAAGTCTTTGGTTCTTACACATTTAAGATTATAAACTTGAGGAATAACCTAGCTAGGAGTAAAGTGAACGAAAAGAGCAACGTGTGCGCGCAAACGGATCTAAAATCGGAGTTAAAACGAAGAAACTAGAGCCGATCGAATCTTTCCGGAACCGGTCGGAACCGCCCCGGAACCGCCCCGGAACCGCGGAACCGTCGGAACGGAACCGGAACCGGAACCGCTCCGGAACCGGTCGGAACCGTTGATTTGAGCGAATCCGAAGCGAATACAGAGTCCGGAACCGGAACCGGAACCGCCCCGGAACCGCCTGGAACCGGTTCCGAATCCGAATACACATTTTCCGGAACCGGAACCGGTGGAACCGGAACCGGAACCGGTGGATTCGGATTCGTGGCCAGCATTAGTTGAGACAGACTATGTATGCCAAAAGAAAAAGGTGGTTTAGGGTTGCAGAAAATGTGGGAAACAAATAGGGCTTGTTTTGGAAAAGTTGTTTGGAACTTGGTTAGTAAACCCCCGCGTCTTTGTCAACAAATTCTTTTGAGGAAGTATACGAACCCAAATTCGAGTAGAGGCTCATCTAATTGGAAAAACATACTAAAATGTTCTGATTTGATTGATCAGGGTGCTAGGTGGGTTATAGGTAATGGCAAAACGGTTAAATTTTGGCTTGACTATTGGTGTGTATATCCGAGTTTGGCATCTGTTGCTATTGTTGATATTCCATCTGATATGATTAATGATTATGTGGCTTGTTATTGGCGACATGGTGAGGGATGGGTTTGGGATTGTTTTTCTGGTTTTCTCTCCCCAAGCTGGTGTGATAATTTGAGGAAATTTAAAGTGACTCCTGATGGTATTTCTGATTACTTGACATGGCGCCTAGATGCTAGTGGTGATTATAGTGTTAAAAGTGCATATTCGCTCTTAATGAATAAGGAGAATTCTTCTGTTTCTAGTGCTAGCCCCCCTGATTTGTTTTCAAGAGTTTGGAAGCTTAAAACGCAGGAAAGGATAAAATTCTTTTTGTGGAAAGTTGGGCTGGGAAAACTTATGACTAATGTACGTCGGTCTTAGCTTGGTTTTACTAATATATCTGCTTGCCATTTTTGTGGGTATGATGAAACTATCTTACATATTCTTCGAGATTGTCCGATTGCGAAAAAGGTATGGGATAAATTAGTGGCTGCAAAAGATAGACAAAGGTTTTATGGGTTGAATTTGACTGGTTGGCTGCAGCTATATACTGGTTCTCGTAATCAGTTTTTAATGTGTGATAAGATGGGGGTTGTGTTTGCTATTACTTGTCATATGCTTTGGAGCTGGAGGAATGCCAAAGTATTTAAAGGAGAAAACAGGATGTTCCTTCCCTTCAGTAGAGTGGCTCATGCAATTTTTCAGAATTCAAGGGCGTGGACAGCAAAGACCTGTATGGATTCAATATGCAGGCCTCACAATGTGGTCTCAAATATGAACAGGGAAGTTAACCATTGGACTCCACCTGTTTTTCCCTGGCTTAAATTTAATGTTGATGGGTCTTTTAATCCTTGTCTTGATAATGCTTCTGCAGCTGGTGCTTGTAGAGACCACGAAGGCCGCTGGGTGTTTGGATTCGTTGCTGTTTTTGGAAGTGAGAGTGCTCTACACGCGGAGATCATGGCAGCATTGCATGCGATTCAGAGTGCCAAGCGAAGGAACCTGGATAGAGTGTATTTCTGCTCTGATTCTAAAGTCATGGTGGATCTAATGGAAAATTGTCCATTTAATCATCCTTGTTTGATGAGGCCAGAGTGATTTATATACCAAGAACTTGTAATAGAGTGGCTGATAAGCTCGCTAAAGTAGGCTTATGATGGAGCTTTGGTTTTCATGAGCTGCTCAATGCTCCAGTCTGTATCCTTCCTCAAATTCTTGAGGAAAACAATTTTGTTGATCCTAATATGAACGCCTGATGGCCCTGTTTTTCCGACCAAAAAAAATTGTTTTGAAAGTTAAAATAAATGAAAGGTTTTTTAGGGAGGATTTGTGAGGAGCTTTAGGCATTTGGTGAGAGGATTGTTGGTATTTTTGTGAGGGGCTTTTTGTGACGGATTTTAAATATTTTAGTGAGAGGATTTTTGGTATTTTGGTGAGAGGAGTTTTTGGTATTTTTGTGTGGGGTTTTTGTGAAGGATCTTTGATATTTGTGTGAGAGGATTTTTGTGAAAGATATTTGGTATTTTTGTGAGAGGATTTTTGGCATTTTTATGTGAGGCCTTTTGTGAATGATTTTGAATTGAGCTCTTTGAATTGGATTGCATTGGATATGATTTTTTGGATTGGATTTTTGAATTTGGCTCTTTGGGTTGGGTTGTTTTGGATTGGATTTTGAGATTGAAATTTTGAGAAAAATCTTTGAATAGGGTTTTTTGAATGAATTGTTTTAAAATGATTTTTGACGTTAAAAAAGGATTTCAAAATTTGAAATTGACTTTTTGAACTAAAAGGCTTCCGAATTTGATATTTTGGAATTAAAGAAATATTTCAAATTTCGAAACTGATTTTTGTGTTATAATATTTTGGATTAATCTCATTTTTAGAAAAGTTATTGGTTTGATTTTTGTTTACGAATTTTATATAAAAGAAATGGAAATTCGAGAGATAATTTTGGAATTATGGAGGGATTTTATTCCTTGAACTTGGAAATAACTTGAAATGTTGTATTATTAATATGATTTTTGAATTAAAGGTTATTATTGATTGGATTTCCATTTTTTGGCTTTAAGGATGTAATTTGGGATAAAGGGTGTCATCTCCACTAGATAGTCCCACAGTCTATCCATTGTAGAGCGACACTCACTACCCTAAGACTTTGGTTATATGGCTAATTTTTAGGGTCACTTGTCTTAGTCCTGTAAGGCTAGCCATGAGACCGACCGGGTTGAGTATAATATGTCTTGGGACAGATGTCAAAATTCTATTGGAAAAAGAAAGGAGTAAAAAAAAGAGAAAAAACATATGTACCTAAACTGGGGAATTTTTGGGGCTATTAAAAATATATTTTTTCAAAATGTTATAACTTACAAAAATAAGTGCAAAATAAAATAAATTATACCATTGTTCATAATATTTCGTGATCATCAAAACATGATGGATCATGGATATTTTTTTACAAACTTAAAATTTTATGTTTTTAGAAAGAGTATATATTACTTATTTTTCAACTCGATCTTATTCATTAACAAATGAATTTTAAAAAAATTTACTTTTCTTAGAAATAAAATTCACTTTTAGAAAACAAATTATTCACATTATTTAAAGTAAAAGGTTCACCTTTCTTAAATATAAGATTCATTTTTCTTGAACATTTGATTAACTTTTCTTCAATGAAATATTCACTTCTAAATAAATGAATGGTTCATATTGTTGTAGTATAAATTTGTGGTATGATTCACTTTTTTTAAACATTTGATTCAATATTTTTAAACAAAATATTCACTTTTCTTAAACGAAGGATTCATATTGTTCTCGCATAAGTTTGTGATATGATTTATTTTTCTTAAACATAAGATTCACTTTTTTTAAATAAAAGATTCATGTTACATAAACATGTGATTCACTTTTTTAAAATGAAATATTCATTTTTCAATATACCCTTAACCACAAAACCTAAAAAACTGTCGAGTCAGTTACGACAATATAAAGTGTAGAACTAATGCCAAAAAGATTACCCTACCCCTCAAACACCCTAAAACCCACCAAAGAAATGCTAAAAATGTGTACAACCATAAACCACAAACACAAAAAAATTGTATAAAGTGTAAATATAATGCCAAAAATATTACCCTACAAACACCCTAAAAACCACCCTCAAAAGCTAAAAATGTCGAAGGCATTTTAGGGATTGTAGTGCAGGTTTAGGATCTAACGACCTCTGATTTATTTTTTAACTTGTGATTCACTTTTTAACAACCTGTGATTCACTTTTAACAACCTTTAATTCACTTCTCTTAAATTTAAGATTCACAATGAATCTTAAAGCATATATACAAAGAAAAAATTTAAAATTTATCAAAACATATTTATGTTGGGTCTTATTTTAAAGAACTTGAATTATGATGAACAATGGTATAAAATTTCTGTTATTTGAACTTATATATAATAAACTACAACATTTTAAAAATTATAAAAAAAGGCAAAATAGGTGTCACGTGCGCCACTAAAGTACATGTACAATAAAGAAGTAAATCACAAGAGCTAACTACTCATGGTGAATAAATGAGCCAAATTCAATGAAGGTTGGTAATCAAACTTTAGCAATTCTTTATATGTTTTCATTCTCTTTTAATGACCAAGCAAGGATTCTAAGCTAAAGAAAGTAAGATAAAGCCATGAAGTCTAGGATTACTAATTTCAAACATTATCGTTAAACCAAAACTCAGTTGCTAATCCATTCTTTTTAGGGTGCGTTCATTTTGGGGTTTTCAACAAAGAAAAACGGAATCATTACCTTTGTGATTGTTTGTTTTGTATTTTTAGTGATTTTGTTTTCCCCACTTCAAGTTTTGAAAACCTCCATTTGCCTCTTTAGTGATTCCCCTCAAAATCTAGGAAAAAGGTATTATCTTTCTTTCCTCTTGCCTCTATCATCATCTTTAACATAAACAAATATTAATATATATGGTTTATCATTTATATAAATACTAATATTTGATACATAATTTTTATTAATATTAATATACAATATTTGTATCTAATAGAAATATAAAATATTTTATTTATAATTATAATTATATAAATATGAATATGAATATAATATATATTAAATAAATGTTTAATATAAATCATTTATAATTAAAAATAAATGTTGATATTTAATATTATTAATATATATTATTCATATTTGAAAAGATGAACAAATACTATAATATATATATATAAATATTATTTATAATTTAAAGACAATAAAATTCTCAAATAATAATATATATTTAAATTTTTTAATAAATATTAATATATATAATCATCTACACATATTAGTCATAATTTAAATAAATATCAACAAATATTAAATATAATATATATTAATATTAATAAATATTTTTTATACTTCAAATGCTATGAAATAATAATATTTATATATATTTTTATAAAGTTAAATAAATATATATACAATATAATATAGAAAAAAATTTATATATTATTTAAATTTTAAATAAATATTTTTAACTAATATTAATAATATTTATTTTAAATTTAAATATTATAAAATTGAAAAATATTAATATATAGTTATATAAATATTTAATTATATTATTTACAATTTAAATAATATTATTATATAATATATGTATATTAATTTTATTTATAACAAAATACTATAAAATTAAAAAATATATATTATATATATATAAATTTTAAAAAATGTTACATAATATATATAAAATATTAGTATATATAGATACATTTAAAAAAATGAAAATATATAATATATATAAATATTAATATTTATTGTATATATAATCTATATAAATATTAATATACATTTATAATTTAAAAACTATTTATATATGCTATAAAATTTATATAAATAGTAGTATGTATTATATATAGATTAGATAAAATAAATAAGTATTAACACTTCTCTGTTTGGAACCAAACAACAACAAAGACAATCGTTGAGAATTCTATTACGTTTCCATGTTAGAATCAAACAGACTTCTGGATTTGGGGAATCTGTTCCTTTCCTCCTCATCCCCTTTCCTAATTCAATTTTGTTTCCTCGTCTCGAAGTGAACACACCCTTAATTTCTTCTTTTTTACTGATTAACCAAGGTTATCAACTGAACACTTTAACAAAGAGATGAGGAGCCTAAATCCAAGGTTACTGATTTCATTTTACCCACTCTTTTCGTTTTAACCAAAAGCCAAACACAAAATATGATTAAGTCGCATATACTTCAGATTTGTTAAATCATATTCGCTTTAAACAAGCATGAACCTAGTCTTAGAACCTTTAAAAAAAAATCTTAGACCCTGACATAGACGGATAAGTTACAATACAGGTTAAACCACTGCTTCCTTTCGCCAGCAATTCCCAAACGCGGAGGATCGAATGTACAACTTCAATGCCGATTTGCAAGTTTTTTAACATTAAAGCCTCAAAATTCAAAGCCGATATAGCAGGGAAGCTAATTACATCTAATAATCGCATCAAATCACGCTACAGAGAAGAAGATAGCAACGAATTACTGAACCATGACACAAAGAAGAAAAATAACATGCACATCAATATCTGAACCGAATTCGAAGTTGGTTTGAATTAGGGATAAGTACCAAAGGGGAAGCTAACAGAGATGACCTGCAAAATGACCAAAGGTAAAGATGGATGTTAA
This sequence comes from Limonium bicolor, assembly GCA_023374045.1. Taxonomy (NCBI): domain Eukaryota; kingdom Viridiplantae; phylum Streptophyta; class Magnoliopsida; order Caryophyllales; family Plumbaginaceae; genus Limonium; species Limonium bicolor. The sequence continues at coordinate 16,568 of JAIOTZ010000957.1, forward strand.
AAATATATGAATAATCCTAAATTTTGTTTTTAGTCATGTTTCTTTTCTTACTCATATTTAGTTCTTACTTATTTGTTAAAGAATAGGTCAAAATAGATGTTGAGTCTATTTAGTTTTATTTTCTATTAAGTTTAGTCAAAATTGTTACTACTATTATTTAGCTAACTCTACTCATATAGCCGTTGTAATTTTTGGCAATAAAAGGACTGTTGTACTCCCTCGACTAATGTATTCTGCAATACGAATTCACTATTATTACTCTCTCTCCAGTTATCTTTATTTTATCAGTGGTATCAGAGCCTATTATAGCCCTATACCTTTGTCCGTTTTGCATCGTTGCCGGTTTCCTTCCTGTGCATCCGTACAACAACAAAAGTACCGTCATCTCTAGCCACCAGTCTGCCAACAACAAACCTCTGCTACAGTCTATTTTGTCCTTTCTGCACAAAAGCAGTCATCATCACTGTCTCACATCACCGAAAGCAAGCCTATTCCAATACTATCTCACGTGCAAACAAAAAGGGCCAAATCATCATTACGTAAAAAAAAATTTCACACCCTCCTTTTGCATTTGAGATACGTAAACTATTTCTCAAAAGTATCCAACATTTTTTTAGTGTGAAAAAAAAACGCTTTGTCTGCACTATCCTACCGTGAGAAAAACAAAATTGAGTATTTTCCTAATCACATAAAAATGAACGGTTCTTCCAGTTCAAACATCTCTATTTCCGTGTTAGACGGAAAGAATTATAATCGGTGGTATAAATACAGGTGATATTTGATTATCATGAATCATTTACAGTGGTGAATGATGGTGTTCTAGAGCTTGCGACAAATGCAACAGATGCTCAGAAAAGTACCCACAAGGAGAACACAAAGAAAGATAAGAAGGCGCTCTATTTGATTCATCAAGGTGTAAATGATGAAGTGTTCGAGAATATAGATGCAGCAACTACGTTAAAGAAGCTTGGGATACCTTGGCAAACACTTTCAAAGGTGCAGAGAAAGTCAAGAAGGTGAGGTTGCCAACCTTACGACGTCAATACGAGTTGCTGCAGATGGAGTCTTCAGAGACGGTGTCAAAATACATCAACCGACTTCTGGCTTTGACGAACCAGATGAAGATCAATGGAGAGGCGCAGACAGAACAGTCCAAGGTGGAGAAAATACTGCGGTCACTAACCCCCCAATTCGACAATGTCGTGATAGCGATTGAAGAGGCCCATGATACAACCAAGATGACCGTAGATGAGGTGACAGGAACGTTGCAAGTACACGAGCAACGTATGAATGAGAGAAAGACTAGGAAGTCGATCGAGCAAGCATTGCAAGCTCAAGTTTCCCTTACCGATGATCCAGATGATGAGCCAAAGACGAAGCAAGGTGGTTCCGGCCGGAGAGGAAGAGGACGTGGATCATATAAAGGTTGTGGTGGCTATAAAAATAACGGAAGCCAAAGAAATCAAAATGATGGTGAAGATAAGTCAAGATCCAACCATCAACAAAATTACAACGGAGGTCGTGGACGTGGCAAAGGTGGAGAACGAGGAAGGTATGAAAGATCCAATGTTTAATGTTATGCTTGTCAGAAGTATGGTCATTATGCCTCAGAATGCAGGAGTAGAGGCAAAAACCAAAGGGTAAACTATGTGCAAAATAGTGATGCCAGTGATGATAATGACCATACACTCTTGATGGTCACGAACGATGGGGAGAGACCAGATAGTCGAACTTGGTTCCTTGACACCGCCTGCACGAATCATATGTGTGGAAACGAGTTGTTTGCTCATCTTGATGAGTCGATTCACACCACGGTAAAATTTGGAGATGAAAGTAAAATCTCAGTTGCCGGTAAAGAAAAAATTCTCATCACTTTGAAGAATGGGGACCACAAGTATATTTCTGATGTTTTCTATGTGCCCAAGTTGAGAACAAATCTATTAAGTATCGGCCAGCTGCATGAAAAGGGGTATAACATGAAGCTTAATGGTGGCAAGCTTTCTGTTTCTGATGAAAAGGGTATATTAATTCACACTGCTGCTATGACTAGAAATCGTATGTTCTGGTTGATATATCTAGTGGTGTTTATCATTGTTTGTCCACTATAATCTCTGATGATTCATGGTTGTGGCACTTAAGATTTGGTCATATGAGCTTTCATGGCCTGAAGAAATTATCCCGAGAAAATATGGTGAAGGGTTTACCCGAGATAAATCATCCTGAGCAGTTATGTGAAGCTTGCACCGTCAGAAAGCATCACTGATCACCATTTTCAGGAGATGGAAAAAGAGCCAACCATCCTCTTCAGTTGGTGCACTCTGATGTATGTGGTCCAATGAGTACCATATCTAATGGTAACAATCGGTATTTCCTGACCTTTATTGATGATTTTTCTCGGAAACTATGGGTCTATAAGTTGTAGAAGAAATCTGAGGTGTTTGAATACTTCAAAAAGTTCAAAGCTCATACAAAAAGACAAAGTGGTTACTCCCTAAAGGTGTTGCGCACTGACGGCGGTGGTGAATATGTCTCAAATGAATTCAAGGAGTATTATGAAGAACAAGGGATAAAGCATGAAGTGATATATCCCTACACCCCTTAGCATAATGGTGTTACTGAGCGGAAGAACAAAACCATCATGGATATGGTGAGAATCATGTTGAAGACCAAAGGGATGTCAAATTCTTTATGGCGGAGGTAGTCTCCTGTTCAGCATATATATATTGAACCGCTCTCCGACGAAAGGTGTCTCGGGTCTTACTCCTGAAGAAGCATGAACCGGTGTCAAACCAGGAGTAAAACATCTGAAGGTATTTGGTGCCATCGTCTATGCCCATGTTCCAGTGGAGACAAGAAAGAAGCTGGATGATTGCGACCAAAAAAAGAAGCTGGATGATCAGGCTGAGAAAACCGTATTCATTGGATATGAACGGGGAGGATACAAGCTATTCAATCCAATGATGAAAAAGGTAATATTCACTTGTGATGTTACCTTTGCAGAAAATGAATCATGGGATTCGAATAGAAGTGGTGCCACAAATCCCAAGAGCCGTAATATCTCACTCGTTGAAGAGAAAAAAGAGTCAAATCTAGAGGGAGGAGATGCAACACCTAACCAGGTTCAGACAGATGTTGGTAGACGACAGCGTCATCGCCGACAGCCAGTACATCTTCAAGATTATGAGGTAAACCTTGATGATGGAGATACTGATGAAAGAGATTGTGCATTTTGCTCTAGTAGCAGATTTTGAGCCAGTGACAGTGAAGGAAGCACTTCAAGATCCAAAATGGATGGCGGCGATGCATGAGGAAATTGACGCTATTGAAAGGAATGATACATGGGTTCTTACTGATCTTCCACCGGGACAGCAAGCCATTGATGTGAAGTGGGTTTTCAAAACAAAGATGAAGCCCAATGGTGAGGTGGAAAGATACAAAGCAAGATTGATGGCGAAAGGGTTCAAGCAGCAACCCGGTCTTGATTACCAAGAAGTCTTCTCTCCCGTTGCTCGAATGGAGACTATAAGGCTGATTATTGCCTTGGCTGCTCAAAATCGATGGAAGATTCACCAAATGGATGTGAAGTCAGCCTTCCTAAATGGCCCACTTGAAGAAGAAGTGTTTGGCAAGCAGCCTCCTGGCTTCAGTAAATCTAGAAGTGAAGAGAAAGTATACCGGCTGAAGAAGGCTTTGTATGGCTTAAAACAAGCACCCAGAGCTTGGAATAAGCGTATAGACGCCTTCTTTAGCACGAGTGGTTTTACAAGATGCCCTTCCGAGCATGCGTTGTATGTGAAGGTGGATAAGGCTGGTGGTATACTAATCATATGTTTGTATGTTGATGACTTGATTATTACAGGCAATCGTCTCACTATGATTGAATCCTTGAAGAAGTCCATAATGAAGGAGTTCGAGATGTCTGACCTTGGGCTGATGTCATACTTTCTTGGCATTGAGGTGATTCAAGGAAATGATGGCATTTTCATTTCTCAGAAGAAGTATGTTGCTGATCTCTTGCAAAAGTTTCAGATGTCGAACTGCAACCCAGTAAGAACACCTGTGGAGGTTGGAACCAAATTATCAAAGAATGAAAAAGGAGCCTATGTTGATCCAACCTACTACAAACAGATTGTCAGCAGTCTCAGATATCTTACTTGTACAAGACCGGATATTACTTTCGGTGTTGGCTTGATCAGCAGATTCATGGAGACTCCCTGATCACCACACTTGCAAGTAGCCAAGAGAATCCTACGATATGTGAAGGGAACATACGACCATGGATTATTTTATGGTTCTACTAATGATATTTCTGTTGTAGGATATTCTGACAGTGATTAGGGTGGAGACGTAGACGATCGAAAGAGCACTTCGGGATATTGCTTCAACTTTGGAACAACCGCATGCTCATGGTCATCCAAGAAGCAGTCCATTGTTGCCCTATCAACCTGCGAAGCAGAGTATGTGGCCGCAGCAACAAGTGACTGCCAAGCTATGTGGTTGCGGTACCTAATGGCTCACATCAATATGCCACAACAGAAGCCTACGATGATTTATGTTGATAATACGTCTGAACTTAACTTAGCGAAGTATCCGGTCATACATGGTAGAAGCAAGCATATCTAGACCCGATATCACTATCTGAGAGATCAAGTTACAAAGACCGAGATAGAAGTGTAGTACTGCAAATCGGAAGATCAAGTTGCTGACATTCTCACCAAACCTTTAAAGTATGATGCATTCGTCAAGCTGAAAGAAAGGTTGGAGATGACTTTGATAAAAGTTCAGGATTAAGGGAGGATGTTAAAATATATTAATAATCCTGAATTTTGTTTTTAGTCACGTTTCTTTTCTTACTCATATTTAGTTCCTACTTATTTGCTAAAGAATAGGTCAAAATAGACGTTGAGTCTATTTAGTTTTAGTTTCTATTAAGCTTAGTCAAAACTGTTACTATTATTTAGCTAACTCTACTCATATAGCCGTTGTAATTTTTGGCTATAAAAGGACTGTTGTACTCCCTCGACTGATGTACTCTGAATTTTTATCGAAGTCATCCCCAACCTTTCTTTCAGCTTGACAAATGCATCATACTTTAAAGGTTTGGTGAGAATGCCAGCAACTTGATCTTCCGATCTGCAGTAGTACTTCACTTCTATCCCGGTCTTTGTAACTTGATCTCTCAGATAGTGATATCGGGTCTCGATATGCTTGCTTCTACCATGTATGACCGGATTCTTTGCTAAGTTAAGTGCAGACGTATTATCAACATAAATCATCGTAGGCTTCTATTGTGGCATATTGATGTGACCCATTAGGTACCGTAACCACATAGCTTGGCAGACACTTGTTGCTGCGGCCACATACTCTGCTTCGCAGGTTGATAGGGCAACAATGGACTACTTCTTGGATGACCATGAGCATGCAGTTGTTCCAAAGTTGAAGCAATATCCCGAAGTGCTCTTTCGATCGTCTACGTCTCCACCCCAATCACTGTCAGAATATCCTACAACAGAAATATCATTAGTAGAACCATAAAATAATCCATGGCCGTATGTTCCCTTCACATATCGTAGGATTCTCTTGGCTACTTGCAAGTGTGGTGATCGGGGAGTCTCCATGAATCTGCTGATCAATGGAAACAAATGAGATGGAGCACAAACGAGAGTTAGAACCTGAAATATGTCCAGTTAACACACTAGGAATGAAATAAAGTTGAAAGTAGTCACCCACTTCTATTCATCTCAAAGCCAATGCGGTTCACCTCAAATCAAACTCGTTTTTAAGAACAATTAGAAATTTATAGATTATGGTACCTACCTTTTTTAGTCGGAATTAGAATCATACTTTTTGCTCATTGTCAACCAAATCGTCATTCCCTTGATATCAATTGATGAGTCTTCACGGCTACCAGGTGGAGTAAGTCAAAGTAACACTCCTCACACTATCCACGACCTAAGAACCTTAACAAAGTTCTCTCATTATTATACGGGAATAAGATTTCTCTATATCTGTCAAAAACTAATTCCTGTCTCTCACTATATGGAAAATAGAAGACTATAAGAATATCATATTTATTTGACGTTGTTGAAATCAATATTTAACAAATAAATATTATTTTATTTATTACTTAAATAAATGTAAACGAACATACAACAAATCAATAGAGGTTACCAATACAGAGATACATTTGTAAAGATGGCAAGTTAAACAGCGAGGAAACCAAATGGTTCCCCAACCGGAAATAAAATGAGATCAAGATGGAGCGTATGGGTATTTCGAGATGGCCTTTGCATCGAACTTCAAATGTCGAACAGAATGATTCTAAGCCGCAGTGAAGCAAAATTAGGCTGCACAAACAAAGTGTCCACCATTTTTAAGGACGAAAGGATGAATGGAAGTCTTAAATCAGAAATCGTGCATTTATACCAACAACATTGAAGATTCATGAACCCATCATGGGTTAGGCGTCCCCATGTCATAAGCGCAGAAAAACATATAATAGTACCACAAACAGAGGGACAACCCAAGGGTACAACAGTGAAGGAATATAAATGATAAATAAAAGAGGAGAACTATAGATGAAACTGTATGAATCCTTACAAAGAAAAAAGAATTGCAACGAACTTGTTTTTCCTGAGCTTGCGGATATGAAGGTCAACGAAACAGAAATGGAGTGTAAGTGAGAAAACGGGGTGCAGATGTCCGCACTAACATAGTAAATCCTGAGTTCATTTTTGCTTCAAACTTACTTGGTGAGCCAACATAGAAATGATGAAACACAGAGATGGGAAAGAGGGACGACGCGAATACTGGAAACAGACTCCCAGTGAGGTCGAACCCTTTTCCTCTTTCTCTTGCCATTATCGGGTCGGTTCATTTGGCAATGTAAGGCAAGCGAAAAGAGTGCGTAATCGAGAAGAACAATAAAAAGGAGTAGAGAAAACGATGCTTTTATGTCAGTTTATACCTATCCCATATATATATAAAAGTGTAATCAGTTTTATAATAACACATAACAGAATACAATACGAGGCATTATTTTTCACTATGGTATCAGAGCTACCGTGGGCAAATATCTTCAAAATATCCATCGTCTCTTAGATCTAAATCTCCAGAATTTTTTTTCTCAGCCATGGACAAGATTCCCATAGGTTCCGTCTCTGATGATAGCTCATCTAGCGGACATGGAAACACTAACAATGGTGGAAATCGCATCCCATCGGTCTCTACCAATCTAGTAAAGCCACACAAGGATATCAGGATTGGGAGAGGTTTGATTCTTCCTATCCTCAAGGGCAATGGATTGTTTAAATTTGCCACCGGTCATCACCCTTGTCTTCTGGAATTTTTCAATGATGATCTCAACCCAGAGTTTACAAAATGGTCTCGAACTTTCATCATATGTAGAGACCTGCCTCATGGACACTTTCATCACATGTATAGACCTACCTTATGGATACATATTCAACACAAAATAATGCTCAGTGATAAATACGAAATATATAGACTTTTGAAGGTTTAATTCTCATATAATTCGTATTAATTTAGGTAATACTTCTCATTCATTGAAACCCAAACAAAGAATCTAGACCCAGTTGAAGTTATATTCTGACATACGCCGAATATGCATCTCCAGACAAGTGCTTACACATTCCTACATCCCTCTTAATCTTATCAATTTGTCTCGCTCATCTCTCCGTAAACACTACTACAAAATGAACGAACAGGCCTTTAAATTACACCACGGTTGTTGCTTCTATTCTATGACAACTTTAACACGGTCATTAAACTCAAGCAGTAGCAGATCCATTAAAACGCAATGAAGATTACAGCAAGATCTGATCTACAAATACATGAATTCCAATAATTCTATAGAAGAGCATGTTGAAAAACTTCTCAAAGAGACCCGGCTTAAATCGAGGTATCAATGTAGCCAAGTCATATCAGAATGAAGAACTACTCGACTATTCTGGCAATTTATCGGGGAATGGTATTGACGCGCAACAATGGTAATATCCATCATCACCAAAGACAAATCTCTGAGAAAGGTGAGCTTCTCGGATACAATACTCGCCCCATTCTTCTGAACCGAACTTATCAACAACACCCCTGGCATCAAACGAATCAAATTTCTTCTTCCTGTTCTTGCTGCAAAAAAAAAAAATTACAGAACTGAAGTTAGCTAGGTTTGATTTAAACAATTATTTAGATGGGTTTGGTCAAGTCTAAGTCTAACAAGGTGGGAAGCTTTTATTTATTGTTTCAAAAAACTGCCTTAAAATGAAGAGGGCGGAAGGATGTGTATTGCAAAATATAAAAGAAGCAAAATAGAACAGTGAACCTCTTCCTATGTCTTGCGTTCATCACCGTAGCATGCAACTGTCATATATTCACAACAAAACAGCAAATTACTAATCAGTAGATTAGAGAGAATGATCAATGTAAACGTGAAAGCTAGAGACTGAAACTGCACTTTCTAAAAAACTGATGATTCATTGTATACAACAGAAGATCTTTCAAACACGTTACCAGGATCACTGATGTATAAGAGGTGATTTGTTTCAGTACCAACCAGATTTTTCTAGTAACTAATAGTTCCATCTTTTGTTTTTCAAAATTATAGCATGCGTGCTTTTCACCATTTTCCTAGCTTAATTAGTGATTATCATATATGGCGTCAATCTAATTTACTGCTGAACAAATGCCAGACTTCCCAAGAATCAGATCATACCTTCAACTTTTGGTGCGCATCTTTCTCAAGAACAAGACCAGCTTCCACAAAAGCATTAATTATAACTTCTAGGAAACGCTGAGGAATTTCAATTTGAATCAAAAGCATGATTGGTAGAACAAAAAGAATCATCATCGTATGCTATAGACATGTTTGCAAGATAAGGACAACAAGAAAAAGGATACGACAGGCAAGCATAAGCCGTTCTTCATTGCCTATTTCTTCTACTGGAGCATAAAGAACTCTAGCTTTAGCCAAAGATCCCCGCATACACTCCTGAAACGGAAAGTAACAGTAGCCGTGTTACAGCTCACAAGAACAGATGAGCCATGGTCAACTGGCAATATCGCCACCCATAAAGGGAAGAACCATGAAATGATTGTGTGATTATCAAATAGAGAAAAAAACACTCTCAAAATCCTGATGTTACCAGGATATATGTGACAGTCTACCTTGCAGACTATAATATCAGTTTTCCTATTTTTTCTATGTATTTACAAGTACATTTTCACTGTAATAAAAAATGATCTTTCGGGAAGTAAGTGGTGGTTTAGTGGTAGACCCGCCCATCCATTAAGGGTGTAAACTCAAATCCCATCTCCACTACCGCATTGTAATTTATAAAGTAAAAAGAAAAATCAGAATCGTACCAGTCCCTTGAGTCTAATATAGATAGGCCGGCCATCCAAGGCATCAATTACCTTGGAAGAGACACTCTGGACAACAACAGACAAGTGTCAGTGCACCTAGTGACAAAGTCAACTAATACACCCAAGTTCTGTAAAGTTATTACCTTCAAGACCTCAGTCGCAGCACTAATTCGCTCTTTATTCCATAACTTTAGCATCAGTACAGTTAAGTGAAATGTTTTTGGCTTAATGAATATGGACTTGTCAATTCCCAACTCTGTTATACAAGACAATGTCATGCATTAGTTGTTTGATGTGCATGAAGAGACTCAGCAAGACGCTATGTATTGAAACAAGACTTGGGAGGTCCTGTTCTTCAGTGGTACGGTAGTAGCCTAGCTTATGTATCTCATGCCCTTCTGATTACAAAGAAACCCCAAAAAGGGAAAGAAACCTAAGTTCATAAACAGGTTTGAAAATCTATGACGATGCACAGTTTCTTACAACGGATCTGGTGATAGTAGCTAACACCAAGGCTAGGAATAACCCCGCAAATGGCGCAATTAAGGTAACTTAAAGCATCAATTATTAGCATATAAGAGAAAATGGCCATGTTACCTGCTGCAGTAGAAGAGTTTGATGCTTTTGCCTTTGGCCGGTAACTCACTGGTCGAATGTTTGAGACATCCACTTTAACATGATCATTATCATTATCATCTTCAACTTTAAGTTTAATTTTCACTCCAACATGTCCTTCTTCTGATAATGCGGCTTTACCTTCATCTTCTGATGTGCCTCCATCTGATTGTTCATCACTCATCTCATCTATGTCTTCCTCAGGGTTGCAGTTCCCCAGAACAGAATTCTGAAAGCTTATCAGTTTGTCAACTAGTTCTGGGTGTACAGCCAATGGAAGCGATACAAAATGAGAGTAGTCAAGTCGTGGACTTTGAACTGCCTGTTCACCACAACAAAAAGATAGAAACACAGGGGATTAATATGATGCAGATGTTTCCTGTCAATGAACCAATATAATAATAAGAATAACAAGAATAATAATAATAATGTTGCTGAACTTAGCGGCACTGAATACACCAATCTCCAGTAGGACTATATAGATTAAAGGTTTTAAAGGGATAAATTTGCCAGGAGTTTCTCGTGAAATTGGATATAGGTTTAGCATAACAGAGAGAAAAAACATAAGGGTCGGCACACATTACCTCATCCATTATACCTTGGATCTTTTCAGAAGCTTTAGTGATACTCTCAAGAGAACCACCTTTTATAACTACATAAGAGCATCCATCAAATCATAATTGTGGTCAATCACCAAACCCCAATGTGTAAATATCATAATGACATGAAAAGCCATGCTACTTACTGAGAATATCTTCATTTTTTGATGATGGGAAAATTAGGCTAACACCCATTTCTTCTTCAATACACTTCTGTGTACATCCCCTACAGAATAAATAAACAGGGATGCCCGTAGACAAAATAAAAATACAGGAAAGTGACTTTGACTTGCAAGTACATGAAAATGCATAATGAATCTAAAAGGTAATTTTGGAATTCAAGGAAAGAGCAAAAGTACCCACCCTTTTCCTTTGATGAAACGCATCAGGGAAGAACCTACCTGCATGCAAAACAACAAAAGCCATGCTGAATCTAGCCTGAAGTTTTTGAATGAAAAATATCAATTGTAATAAACCTATTATTTCAAAACACTACCCTAGAGATGGTTTCACTAGTGATGCGCTAATTAGCCAATCATCCTTGCAACTCCGAGGACCAATGTACATTAACAGACATGGAGAATGTATACAGACTGAGGGGACAAAACAAGGATGGGAGTTAGGTTGGTAACATGGCACTAGAAGAAGAATGAATCAATTTCAAACAGTCATTCTGATCCTTCAATCTCTTTTCAATCATATCCATTCAAATGTTTCCTGGGGAATACTTACTCACCTTCAATGACCAAAAAAACTCAACAAAGTTTGAAATTCTTGCACTTTTTCTTGAGCGTACTTAATACCTCTACTAATGCATGTCAGTAATGGGTTACCCAATTAAAGAAATCAACTCTTGTTGTTCATTTGACTTCCCCGCAATAACATTGTGCACACTATTGTCAATCTCCAATTGGAACTGTTAATATAATCATTTGAAATATCAGATCGCGTATGCCATTCTAGGATTGCTTGTAACAGTATGAACTTCTTTTATGGTGCTCAATTCTTGCGTTGCTTCTAGTTGCAGTGTTACGATTGTTTTTTGTTTTGTTGTAATCTTAGTGGATGCTAGGCTTGTAATCGGATGGGGGTACTCTTTTTCCTTCCTAAGCTTTTTCCCATGTGGTTTTGCTTAGGGAGGTTTTAATGAGGCCCACCTCTTATTCCCATCCTTTATTAATAAAATGGCTTTTAAAGCCCAAATTATAAAAAAAAATGCCATTCTAGAAGTCACCTCCATAGACACCGAATGTTTCTCTGTAGAAACCTCCGAATTTCTTTCTTCAGTGCTATCAATCACATTGGAGCTGAGAGGTAGATGAACTAATACACCTTCAGCTTTTGTAATATCAGGGTTTTCTTCAAGAGCAGCGGAGACATGAGTCGACTCAGCTACTTCACTTGCTGAAAACACTTCTGAGTGGACATGCTCGGCAGACTCGGTCTGGAATGAACTCTTAGTGTCTAGTGAGGATTCTGCGAAACATGAAAACTTAAGATTCTAATATGAAGGTATCATCAGCCAGAAAAAATGATATAAATCTTATAATGATATACGAAAGTTCATAGGTAGTTATGAAAGTACTGACAAGCATATAGGGGTGAGCATTTGAATTGGATATTTTGGATTTATCCTAAAACCGAAATATCGAGACTTTAACCGAATTTTGTAACCGAAATTTTAAAAAATTCAGTTATCTAGATATCCAAATTATTATTTGGTTCAGTTTTTGGATTTTACTTTGACTAATTTGGATAACCGAATTATCCAAATAAAAAAAGTTGTATATATAAACAAAAACCAAAACAACTCATATGCTATCAAAGTTGGTTAAGAAAGATTCCCTCAATTGAGGATGAAGAAGATGGAGAAACACTCACTGAATTGGAGAAAGGTATCTTAATAAACTTGAAATTGCAATATGTATAAACTAATCACTGGTATGTAGAAACAGACATGATGTCTTCTTTATTAATAGATATGATTATACAAGTTATATTTTTGACACCGATTGCTAGAAATGAGGTGTTAAATTCTTGGTAAGCTTAGCATACTACTATTCACACTGACATATAGCATTCTTCATTGCTCTTTTTTATTTTTTACTTGCCATTGAACTGTTCATGAACAAGGTTTATCATCTCATGTTTTGAGACCTTGTGATTGTGGGTTCACCTCTTTATTGATACACTCACTTTTCTTTTGCAGACTAATTATTTTGATCGACTTAGGTGGGATTGAACAGTTTGATGACTATTAGACAGATGATGAAGTTTTTACTCCCTCCTGTTCTCAATAGATGAATTTCTAGGTGTTGCCATCTTTTTCAAAATATAAGAAGTTTTGGTCTTTTCTATCACTTATTTTCCACATTTACCCCTTACTTTTCTCCTCACACTCGTAACTCTCCTATTCTTCATAGAAAAGAAAAGATAAAATAGTCTAAAAATTGTCTCCTTAATTTCCGTGCATTGTGCTAGAAAATCATCTATGAAGAACAGGAGAGAGTATTATCTTTTGTAATATGATCTTAAGATTTTATTTTGCTGCTACTGTCAATCATAGTATTAGTATACATGTGTGACAAAAACCAATTAGGGAAACATATATGCTACTGTCACAATGTCACAAAATCACTGTAAATCACAACCTGTGATTTTTTGTGCTTGGATATTTGTTCTACAATTCGGTTTATGGTTTTTTTTTTATCAATGTTCAATTAAATGAAAACCAAACAACGAATTTGGTTTTCGGTTTTTTGTCTAAATTTCAGTTAACTGAAAAACCAAACTAGCTAAAATTCATATTTCTGCTCGAATTTAGGATTTGCACTTAAAAAATTCGGATTTTAGATGTTTGAATAATGGATAATTCAGCTATGGTTAAATTTTGGATAATTATCCAAATGCTCACCCCTTAGCAAATATACATAATTAACTCAGGATCCTAAGAAACTATAAATCTCAATCATTGTTTGTGCATGATTAAGGATAGCAAAAGATGGGGTATGGGTCAGTAAAATAAATAGTTAAGCATTACAAAGACATCCCTAAATGTCGGGATTTAAATAAACAAAAGCACGCAATATTAGAATTTAGATGGTAGAACTCTAAGTAAGTGGAAAGGATAGATAGCTGAACGTGTAGTCGTGTAGAGAGGGCTAATACCTCCAATTGAATTAGGTAGGACTTGGGTACTGACTTGTCTCCAGACAGGATTATTTGATTTTCTTTTTTTATTCCAACCCATTGAGCTGAAAGAAAGTAGTTGTACACTTCTTTGCGCTGTGTAAGAGCTGAAAGTATGATAAGAAGAACAGCAACCCTGTCATGTAAAAATGATTTCAATATCAAGGCTTTACTGACAAATGACAAACAAAGATAAATAGCATCAAAATCTGTAACTATTGTTGTATTAAACGATTCCGTTCAAGCAAAATTGTTGAAAACGAAGACGAGTGCGAACAGAAGAAATATAACCAAACAAGATGGGTGGATGACTAAGGTGATCCATTTTCATGAAATCAACACCGGTGTTCTTCAGCTGAACTACTAGCCGGGAAATGGAAAAAAAAAAAAAAACAAATTGGCATGCCTTTGAGTAGCCCAGATGATGCTTTGAGAAAACTACTGCGTCCACGAGCTGCCAAGCACGATCAGTTCTGGAGCAGAATAGTACCAACAGTGAAAAGCCAGGTAGGATAAATGAAAAGAAATGTAAAGTTCTCTTTGAAATTTAAAGCTAACAGATAAATTAGAACAAATTAAGGGCTGAAAGAACAATTAATTTACCTGAAGAAAGATCTGCCGGGGTTCATTTGCTTCCGCTCAGCGCCGTGGCCACGTTTTCCTTACGGTAATTTGTAAGCTTTTTCTTCCGGCGGTTGTCGAGTTGTCAGCACTGAGCAGCAGTGAGGAATGCACAGGTGGACTGTGGTTTTGGGCTTCCGTTAAAAGGCGGATCCACGGTGCACCGGCAAATACGGAGTCACCCGAAGTTGGTGCTTTCGGGCTGCGGCACATACCACCCGAACTTTAATTGTGGTTTTATTAAGAGGGTAAATATACTCAGTCGAGTTTTCACTTCGCACAGTCGGAAAAATACTATTTTGCCCTATTATAATAATTTTCAAAAATTACCATATTTACCCACAATTTATGATATATTACAAGGTGACCCCAAATTTCATTATATAAAGGAACTGAATATGATATGAAATCATATTCAAATTCAGAAATCCTAAAGTTAGAGAGATGAAATTAGAGAGATAAAGAGAGGAAATGGTTTCTTTCGGAAGTTTGAAGAAAAAACTTTTCGGTAAGAAGAGTAAAAAAGATGGAGGAAATGCTGAAGGTGGTGTTCCAGAAATGCAAGACGAGTATGCAGATGATGTTAGGAGCGAGGAGTACTCACGAGGAGCTCATTCTGAGGTACTTTCTGTTGTTATTTTAGCAATTTATGTACAAACGTAGCTAGAATATATACAAAATTGAACGAAAAAAGCAAAAAAAGACGTCGGGAATAGCAGACGCTGGCGCGCCCCGGGCATTAGCGGCGCCAGCGCCGCCTCAGTGTATCCCGTGCCCGCGCCCACCCCCTTATATGCGCGTCTGCGTGCCGCCTGTGCTGCGGGCGCCGGCGTCTTTATGTCGGCGCCTGCGCCAGTGCCTGTTTTCCAAATCGTTGTATCTTCTTCGTTATTGTTCAGTTTTTCGATCCGTTTGCGTCGTTGCGTTTGTCTTTTCGTGTACTTTACGATGATATACTTTGTTGATTATTTTCATGCCTTATGTGTGATTTATTCTAAAGTACGCAGTATTAGGGTTTAAGAGTAGCACTTCGTGAATAACGACGTTTTTCTGCTTAGGGTGATAACGATGATGAATTCGAGGATGCGAACGTAGACACAAGTCATGTATTTAATACTAGCCTAATCTTTAGCGATAAAGAGGAGGCGGTTAGTTATGCGCTTCGCACCGGACAGGATAATAATATTTATCTAATCAGACAGACTAAGAGAGACGACGGTGAAGTAATACTAACGTGTGAGAGGTACGGCAAGCATAGGCCACGGGTTAGCACGGGAGAATCGTCATCATCTAGTCAAAGGCCACGGCGTGCCACGAAGAAATGCAACTGCCCCTTCCGCCTAAGCATCAGGGGTGGGGAACGTAGGGGCTGGTCTATCTTGGTGATGGTCCCGACGCACAACCACGACTTAGCTAGTAACCTGCAATCTCACTTCGTCTGGCCTCACTTTAGTGTCGACGAAAGGGCAAGCATGAAAAGTTTGTACATGAGTGGTGTTACGCCTAGGCAGATGTGGGCCCATTTGCATGACAAGAACCCTGAAAGTACCGCAGACAAGACATTGATTCATAACCTAGTTGCGAAATTTAGAAAAGAAGATCGTGGCGGACTTTCAGATGTAGCGTCCTTCATGAACTTGCTAAATGAACGTAACTACAGTTGGTGGTCCGAGAGAGATGCAAGTAAGTGTTAGCACAACTGTTTAGTGTCGATTTATTTGGATGTTAATCACTTTAAATGTTTGTTCTAATTAAATGTCCATTTTGTCGGGAATGCATCTAGGTTAGGTCTTGTCTTGTTTGCGCACCCTTTTTCTCTTACGCTCATTAAGATGTTTCCTTATGTAGTGCTCATTGATAGCACTTACAAGACGAACATGTACAAGATGCCACTAGTGAAGTTCATCGGAGTGACGTCGTGTGGCAAGAACTTCTGTATAGCCTTCTGTCTTGCAGTGAGAGAGGACGAGTCTGCATACACATGGATGCTTAATCAGCTGAAGAAGGTGTTCAGCCATCCTCCAAATGTGTTTGTCACTGACAATGAAAAGGCACTAGTGAAAGCACTTTCAGTGGTATATGCTTCTGTACCACATCTTCTATGTCGTTGGCATATATGCAGGAACGTGGCTGCCAATGCGATCAAGATATTGCATGTTGACCGTGAGAGAGCCGAATTAATAGTGTATCGGTGGAAGCGAATAGTTTACGCCTCAACTATCGCGAAGTACGATGAGGAGTGCGACAATCTAGTACACCGTTATGGCGCCAACAATGATTTCGTTGTGTACTTGAGTAAGACATGGCTAAGTCAGCGTGAGAAATTTTGTGAGGTATGGGTTAAGAGATTCATGCATTTCGGCAACACATCTAGCAACAGGTTAGCTTAGCTTCAATTGCCAACATGTTTTGTCGTTTGTATTGGTATGTTTCCCATTTATCTGCAACTAATTGTCTTTCAATCTATAGGGCGGAGAGCGCCTACTCAGCTCTAAAGTGTTGGCTTCATACATCCACTGGATCTCTAGACACATGCTTCGACATCATACATAGATTCATCGAAGGGCAACATTTTCACATTAAACAAGACTTTGAGTTTTCCATTGACATAAGGGTTTCGGAAGACCAGCAAGTCCCATTTTTGTTTCTGGTAAATCAAGTGAGCCTCAAATGCTTGGAAATACTCCAGATGGAGCTGAGAGTCGGTCATTGTGATGTTGATCACACAACGTCGTACGAAGATGTTTGTGCGTTTACTTCGACCATGGGATTACCGTGCGCGTTTCGTATGTATCAGTACATTCAAGCCTGTTTGAATATACCAGATGAAGAAGTGCATATCTTCTGGCGAACACTCAGATATGACCACCAGCAAGAGTTTGAAGCACAACACCAAACATGTGATGAGTAGTACAGCACAGAGGAACAGCTCTCGTGTGTAGGTTTATGGTATGGGGATTTGTCTAAGCGGTTTGATCCTACGATGATCGAACAAGCGTTCAACGCGTGGAAGCCAATATGGGAGCCCAAGGATGATCACACTGGTTTACAGCCCTCAAAGGTGAAGGTGCCTAAGGGTAGGTCCCCTATAAAAAAAAGAAGAGGCCAAACACTAGGGACAAGTCCGAGCACGAGCATTTAGGTCTTGGAAACCGTGGCCCACCCTTACGACGTTCGCAGTCTCAGCGACACTCGACAGCACCCAAAAGTACAAGTGATTGTGGGCCGTCAATGCAACACAGTCAATCACAGCGAGGGTCATCTGAGTGAATGAGTCAAACTGGAGAAGGACCGACAATGCAACACAATCCACCTCAACAACATGCACCATATCCGACATACTGGAGCCCCTGGAAATACTCGCCGTATTGGACTGACCTCGATCCGAAATTAGCTGATTATATTATAGGTTACAGGGAGATAGTGGGTGATGGAAACTGTGGGTTTCGAGCTATTGCTGATGCTGTGTACAACGATGAAGGCCTATGGAAAGAGGTTAGACGTGCATGCTTGGATGAGCTGGAGAATAGAAGAGATTGGTGGTTAACAAAATGTTAGCGAGTTTGGTTCGATAGACAGTACCACCGACTGAATTGGTTTGGAGACACATTCGCACCAATGCCACACTAGATTGAAATTCTAGATCTTGGTATCATCTTGTCCACTGTGTACCACATTGTGCTCATCAGTTTTTCAAAAGGATTCTTTGGTAAGGCTAGTGGGTTGGTCGCACTACCGGTACTGATGATCGGGGGTTAGGTCGTCCAACAACAGAGGTCAGTATTGCATGTGTTGTGGGGCAATCTCATTTCATTAGAGTCCAAACAGTCGAAAATTGTCCAGTCCCATGCATGAATCCGATGTGGCAACGTTGGCATGAACCCTCAGTTACAGCTTATATTGAGCCGTACTTTCAGCGCAATGCACACTGGTACACATTGTTTCCCTCAACTAGTGGATCAGGAACAATGGTTATAGAAGATTAGAGTTTCTTTAATTTTTTGAATTCTTGTATCCCAGTAATATATTCAAGAAGTCATGTAATGTTTTGCAACATGAATGTATTTAAAAGGACACTTAAATCTTTGAATATGTTAGTGTCTTATGTTGATACAGTGGATTATTCTTTATCTAATAAAAGCAAATTCATCGTAGATACAGTGTGTTCTAATGCTAGTGCGTTTATGCTTGCTTAGCTAGAGATCTATACAAATATTAAAGAATGACTGTCACCTTTTAACGACAACAATGGCTGAAGCAGATTCCACTAATTAAATTCAGAACAATAGTTCTGTTTCTATTCCTCCATTATAATTCCAAGGTTTCTGTAAAAGTACAAAAAATTTAGTGAATTCTTTTAATATCAAAAGCGATATCGGTTCGTCGTCGGAGGTCGCTCAAATATTGTGCAGCAAATGATGACGACAAACATGAACTGCCTCATATTGACGATCTACTACTAGACTGCAAGAGCGATGAGGAAAGACTAAAGAAGATCAAGACTTCAAAGTGTGCAGTAGATGTCGATCTTACGTTTTGAACATCAAGGATTTTCCATATCACTATCATTTTCTATCATTTCCACCGATTCAACGGTCGCTCAAATATTGTGCAGCAAATGATGACGACATACATGAACTGCCTCATATTGACGATCTACTACTAGACTGTAAGAGCGATGAGGAAAGACTAAAGAAGATCAAGACTTCAAAGTGTGCAGTAGATGTCTATCTTATGTTTTGAACATCAGGGATTTTCCATATCACTATCATTGTCTATCATTTCTACCGATGTGTCGTCGGAGATTGCTCAAAGAATGTCATCTTTGAAACATATTTTCAATACTTCAAAAGCGAGATCGGTTTGTCGTCAGAAATTGCTCAAAAAATGTCATATTTGAAACATATTTTCAATACTTCAAAAGCGAGATTGGTTTGTCGTCGGAAATTGCTCAAAGAATGTCATCTTTGAAACATATTTTCAATACTTCAAAAGCGAGATCGGTTTGTCGTCAGAAATTGCTCAAAAAATGTCATCTTTGAAAAATATTTTCAATACTTCAAAAGCGAGATCGGTTTGTCATCAGAAATTGCTCAAAAAATGTCATCTTTGAAACATATTTTCAATACTTCAAAAGCGAGATCGGTTTGTCGTCAGAAATTGCTCAAAAAATGTCATCTTTGAAACATATTTTCAATACTTCAAAAGCGAGATCGGTTTGTCATCAAAAATTGCTCAAAAAATGTCATCTTTGAAACATATTTTCAATACTTCAAAAGTGAGATCGGTTTGTCGTCAGAGATTGCTCAAAACAATAGTTCTATTGACGATCTACTACTAGACTGCAAGAGCGATGAGGAAAGACTAAAGAAGATCAAGACTTCAAAGTGTGCAGTAAATGATGACGACAAACATGAACTACTTCATATTGACGATCTTCTACTAGACTGCAAGAGCGATGAGGAAAGACTAAAGAAGATCAAGACTTCAAAGTGTGCAGTAAATGATGACGATAAACTTGAACTACTTCATATTGACGATTCTACTTCAGAATTACATACTTCGACAACTGATGCCCGAAATGCATTCCACAATCCTTAAATGACTAACATGAAAACCCTAATTGGAGGTTAAATGGTACAACTTATTCGACACACGCATCATTTTAAATCCCAAAACAATTAACAATTCAAATGACTAACACAAAAACCCTAATTGGGGGGTACATGGTAGAGGAAAAGAAGAAATCTAATACATTTTGACAGGAGAAGTGAGAGGATGAACAGTATCATTAGGAATTAGTCTAGGTTATAGTAGTATTTGTGGGTGCGTTTGCCCTTTAGTGTATCATGATTCTCGTGGATTCTATTTAGTGAATTCTTTTAAGAACAACGAGATCGGTTTGTCGTCGGAGATTGCTCAAAAAATGTCTTTTTTAAGGACATTTAATTGTCATCTTTGAAACATATTTTCAGGTTTTCAAAAGCGATTCTACTTTGGAATTACATACTTCGACAACTGATGCCCGAAATGCATTCCACAATCCTCAAATGACTAACATGAAAACCCTAATTGGAGGGTAAATAGTACAACTTATTCGACACACGCATCATTTTAAATCCCATAACAATTAACAATTCAAATGACTAACACGAAAACCCTAATTGGGGGGGTACATGGTAGAGGAAAAGAAGAAATCAAGTCGGGGGACATCGTCTCCTCGTACTAGCCCTGTAGCATGCATTGTGTTCCCTACGGTCCGCCTCAGCCCTGCTTCGTATTACATCGGGGTCTTCGAAGTCTGAATCATCTTCATACTTCACAAGAATCCTAACTCTTTCCATTATTTCTCTAAGGTCTAAGTAGTTCTGCAACATCGTGCGTACGTCCGCATCGGTTAGTATATCGACGATGGAGTCGTTGTACAGATCTTGGTCCATCCTAAGATAGACAATGGAAAAGACGTTGAGCTGATGATTATCAAAATGTGATATGACAATTTGATTTAATGACGTTGTTAGATGGTTAACACTTCTTGGAGTTCTAATTTCTGTATTGATCACTGCCCATCCCGGAGCACGTTGGAACCGTGCCCCATATTCATTGAGTGCGGTGTAATGGTTCACGTGAATTGCAAAGGGAATTGACATCCTAATGACATAAACAAGAATGAATTATTTAAAAAGCAAATAAACATATATTAAAAATACAATAACCACACCAGTTTAAGCATCAGTACAGAATGTTCAAAAACAGCATCAACTAATAAGTCTAAAAATATCCAAACCCACCACCACTATACCCACCCTACCATATACCCACCCCACCATACCCACCCCCACCATACTCACCCGCACCAGCCCTAGAACCACCACCAGCATGTCCTCCCCTTCCATCACCATGCCTCCCCTCCCATCACCATGTCCTCCCCTTCCATCACCAGGTCCCCTCGTATCATCACCGAGCCCACCATCACCCCCATGACGATGTGCCTGCTCCATGTGCCTACGGTACATACCCTCCCCTCTAGGCCTAAGGCCTCTGGTGCGACGCCCCGCGATGTACCACTCCATGCCAGCACGAGGCTGGTTAGGGTTCATGTGACGTGTGAGCGAATCAGGGGTGGTCGGGACATTAAGCCGGTAATACTCAAAGGCCATCTCCAGCGTATCAGCCGCCCAGGTGGGGAAGTCAGTGGGCCAGCCCGGGTTGTTCTCCGGTGCAAGCCTCATGATAAGCGGCGCTGTCTCATCCCAATACTACAGTAAAGTATAAATGTGAAGTTAGTATTTAAAAACAATTACAAACAACAACAAAATTTAACAAGACAAAGTATATACCTGGAGCTGATCCTCTCGTCGTGTACTGGGGCCACCGTCCGCTCCTAGGGGACGCACCTAAACATGAGAAAGGCGCTGGAACCACTGGATGTAATCCGGGTCCACGGCCCATGGCATCCGCGCACGCGTCAGAGGAAACCTCCACCTGCTGGGCCCTGTCATGTTGTCCCACACGGCTGTCCCGTAGTCGTACGCAGCAAGGTACGCCTTCCCATGTCTGGGACGATAATGGGTGTCGGGTCTGATAGGCTGAGGGGGGATAGTCTGCACGTATCCAAACTGGCGCAGACACCACTCGGGCATATACGGCTCAACAATATCCAAGAACTGTATGGTGCCATAATACCGGGAGCGCACATGTGATACGAGGGTACCCTCTGCCTCAAATGGCAGCCAATCAACCTACGTTTCATTCAATGGAAAACAATTAACAACTTAAATGAGAAATAATGTTTGACGATACGTTAAACGTCAACTTTTTATTACTACAATCGCTAAGCAACTCTTACCTCAGTAGAGGACATCGTGTCCAGCCATCCCCTCACGAAATGTAGTCTGTCATCATCCATCAAATTCCTCGTGTAATGAGGCCACCTCGCCGCCGTCGGGGAGCAACCATCCCAGTCTGAAAGGGGCTCCGACCTGAACATTGGGAAGTACTCGTAGATCCAGCACTGCGGTGATCATCCGAAACCATTAGCCAAGATACTCAAACAATAAGTTTACAATACTTAAGTCGTGAGCTCGCAATCAAGTTCTCACCTGAAACAACGTCAGGCAACCAGCCAGCTGACGTGTATCCGCCCGGGAAGCGATGCCGAGCTGTTGATACAGGTATGCCAGTGTCCCGGTCCCCCACACATACAAGTTGACCCTACTAGGGTCACGGATGGGCCAGTAGGACGAGGGCATAACACGACCCCCGCCCTTGTCAATGATCAATGAGTGGGCCACTAAATACCAGAGGTAGGTCGTCGTCTCCTGAAGTGGGGTACTGTATGAACCGCCACAAGTATCATGAAGAGCTCGGTAACATACCTGACTCTTCTCCAGGAACCTACAGTCCATCAGCTCCTGCTGGTCCGCCGCGCCAAACAGCCGTAGGAAGTGGGGGATGAGAACATGTAACTGTGGGGCCACTTCACCGACCCGGGCGCCATCCTCGGGCTGGTACGAAATCGCCATGCCAGTGATGGGGATACCCAAAATGTGGTAGACGTCGTGGAGAGTAATAGTCATCTCTCCGAATGGCATGTGAAAGGAGTTCGTGTCAGGCTGTCATCTCTCCATGAACGCTGAGAGGAGCGCGAGGTCAAAACAACCATGCGCTATGTCGGCAAGATGCGCAAGTCCGCTATCCACAACCGTTGCTCGAGACTCTGGGTGCCTCAATGTACTCGGAGTCCACACCTCCAAATACTTCGTCTTAGCCTTGAAGCTAAGACATCCCTTCTCCTGTTGAATATTTATAATTGAGTTCACACTATATTAACCATTTCCTAAACAATCTAAAATTTTATGGAATCTATTACCAAACGGGAAACATACCACTCCTCGCCACACGTCAAGCGCGACGTGACCACCGAAGCTCGGGATCAAACTCGTATCTTGAGGGCCTCCGGGCACTAGAGTCGGCCCAATCAACCAAGCATCAGCAGCCGGCATCTGCGCTACCTCCTCTACCGGACCATGTACTGGGGACCTGCGACGACGGCGCACACGTGTGCCCTCATGCTCAGCACCCGGCTCATCTACGTCCTCATCATCAGCGTCAACCTCGCGATGACGTGCGTCTCCGGTCCCCCTCTGTGGAGGAGTAGGCCAAGCAGGACTATCAGACCGCACGACTAGCGTTCCATCGCTGATCAATGAGTCGAGATCCACACCATGCAGCTGGTCCACCTCCTGCTCCTCCTCCTCCGCATACTCGTCCTCCTCCGCCTCCCCCTGCTCCAGCTCATACTCCGCTCGCAACCTCTCCTCGCAGGCTCGTAGAAACTCAACCTCCCTACGCTTCCTGGACGAAGTTGTAGCGTACTGTTGATAAGTGGTGAAATAATGATGTTTCAATGCCTTTATACACCTTCATTTCATTTGGTGCATAGCTTATTTCACCACTTAATAGAGTGTTTTTGTGATTAATAGTGAACTTATACAGTTTGATCTTTTGATAGGTAAAAGCTCACCTTGAGCACACTTTTAACCCATTTAAGAGCTAGGGGCTTGCACAAACAGCTTCCCCATCCTTCAAGCTTTCCAACGCCGCAAACGGGGAGCAATTCCGAGCCGTAACGAAGATTCTAGGCCCCGCGTAAGTTGGAGAAAAATGTTTTCTGCAGTCGACCGACCCACTCTGGGTCGGTCGGAAGCTCCTGGAGCAGAAATTTGTCTCTGCATCGGACCGACCCATTGGACCGACCCACACTGGGTCGGTCGGAACTTAAAAATGGTCACGTGCCTCGTCTCTAGAAGGCCGACCGACCCGCGGGACCGACCCACTGTGGGTCGGTTGGACGTGGAAACTTCTATAATTATGCCAGTTTTGAGGCTTTTTCACTATCTTCCACTTCTACACACCAAAAGACCTAAACAAGGAGAGAGAGAGGCGATTTTGAGGGAGAAAAGAAGAAGAAGAAGAGGAGAAGGAAGAAGAATAAGAGAGCTCACCTTCTCCAAGCTCAACCACCTTCAACAATGGCTTTTTTTCTCTCTCTCTCTCTCTCTTTTATGTATTTTTATGGCTGAGTAGAACTATTTAGCACTTGGGATGGGGATTTGAACTTGAATCCCTCAACTAGCTTGTAAACCCTTGCTTCATTAATTATGGTTGTTTTCTCTCTCTTGTTCATTTAATGCTTTAACTTGATCAATTATGGCATTTATGGTGATTCCCAACAACACAAGACTTTGAGTTGGGGGTTGTGACCTAGAGGAGAGAGGAACCTTAGATTGTGCTAGCTTGATTAGTTAGTGAAATTTGGGGCTATTTATGTGAACTTGCAATTAATGCTATCTAGTGATTTGAACTCCTCTTGATTTGAGAGTTGAGAGTATCTAGGTAAGAGTTGGATCTTCCATGATTTGGAAGGTCATTACAATAGTCCAAATAGACAATTTGAGTGAACTGGGTTTATGAATGAAGTTGGGGTGTATTTAGGTGAGAATAACCATCCTAGGGTGCTTTCCATCCAAAACCCTTAACAACCAATTTTAGTTCCCATAGTTAAGTTGCAGTTTTTCTTGAACAAAATCATTAAGCTTGCCGCCGGCTAAACCCCCCTTTACTCATTTATTATTCAGTTACCGAATACCGAAACTAGAGAGACAAATAATCAATTTCCTGGTGGAACGATACTCGTTATCTACTACTTCGATTGGGTCCACTTGCCCATACTTGTGATTTGAT